>ML852245.1:16310-30488 GCA_009831015.1 Picea engelmannii
ACTCATCACTTCACTTTATTATTTACCTTTTAAAATCTCTTAAACCACTTTGACTACTTTGACCTTTTGGGGCTTCTAGATGACATATGAGGGTCCTCCAACTTCGTAAGGTCATAACTCTCAAAACGTGAGGAGTTATGTGATGTTCCACATACCACCAGAAATGGAATGACATGTACTATCCATATAGAATAGTATTACCTGAAAATATATCAAAACTCATACCGTTATCCATCAAACAAACTTGGGTCCATTACCCAAACCTAGGTTCTCTAACTTCTCCTGGCCATAACTCTCTAACCGCGAGGAGTTATGTGACGTTCCACATACCACTGGAAATGGAATGACAAGAACTATCCATATAGGATAGTTTCACTGAAAAATTCACTAGCACTCATCTCATTATTCCACGAATAAGCATGGGTTCTCTAACCATACTTGTAGGATAACTCAATCCGCAAAGCGTCTTCTCGTGAGGGATTTCACCATAAGGGGACCACTTTGGAGTTCATCCATTTCTACTCATTATCAACCATGACAAGACAATAATGAGTCATCTTTACAAAAAACAATCTTGGGTCCTTTACCCAACCTTTGTGCTACAGGGCTTTCTTCAAGGGTTGACATCAATGACAACCAACCTTAATCAACACTTTGGATATGTAGTGAACCATTGTAATATATTATCTTCTAAAGAAGAGGAGCTCCAAGATTCTGGAATCTTCAGATAAATTAGGACATCTTTCCAAATATATTGTGAAACCTCACAATGCATAAAGAGGTGAGAGGTCATCTCTTCATCTCTGAGACAGAGACTACAAGCTAAAGGCCCAATCCCACCCCTTCTCCTATAATTAGCACCAGTAAGAATACAGTCCATCAAACAAAGCCACATGAAACAAATAATTTTACCTGGGATATTTACTTTCCAAATAGCCTTATACCACCATCTATTATTATCCAAAATATTAATATATTATAATGATTGATATGTTAAATTGGCAGTTACAGAACCCTTCGCTCTGTTCCATGACCAAACAAGCTTATCTCTTGAATTATTAAGAGAGATTCCACTGCTTTGCAACATAATGAGAAATTTGTTCCACTTCGTAGCCATCTCGCCTGGCAAACCAAGGTGATTAGCCTCAAGCCAACATTGATTAGTTCCAACACCATTTGGGATAGCCGCTTGTGCTAAAGAGAATATATGCACATTATTTAGATGATATATTAGAGGACCCAAGACACTGAATGACGTATTACCTCCAATGAAAGGATCTAACTCAAGAATGACATGTTTGCCACATCCTATCGACCAAGCCAACCGCCGCTTAATAAGAGGTAGAGAATTCATGAAATATTTCCAAATAATAGAGGCTACCGAGAACTTACATTCATTTTTGCGCAACCAAGAAGTCAAGTCGATACCTTTAAGGTATTTCTTTTTTAGCACCGAATTCCACAATCCTTTTCTGACTAGCCCTTTCCAGCATGAATTGAAAGCTAAAGACTGAGTGAACCAATATAGATTACGAATACCCTAACCACCATATTCCTTTGGCTTAGCGATATTTTTCCATTTGGTTAAGTGGAAGCATGTAGATTTTCTATCACCTCTCCAAATGAATTTAGTGATGAGCTGCTGGATCTTGTGGAGGATGGAGGAAGGAATCTTGAAAATACTAATCCAGTACACAGGAAGGTTTTGTAAGACATATTTTGCTAAAATAAGCCTGCCTCCCATGGAGAGCCAACTAAAGGACCAATTTCCAATTCTGTTCTCAACTTTTTGAATCATCCATTTCCAATCTGCCACTCTGTAATTGTTAGGTTTTAAATAAAAACCCAAGTATTTCATACCTTCATCAATACTAATAATCTGTATATTAAATGTTGACCGCAACTTTTTTCTCCGGACTTGAATCAATATTTTGTGCAAGGAAGCACGACTTATGGCAATTAACATCCATACCTGTGGCTAGACAGAATTTTGTGAAAATAGATTGAAACGCCATCCAATCCTCGAAATTTCCAATGCCTAAGATGAGAACATCATTGACAAAAAAAAGATGAGAGATGATAGTCTCAGAAGCAACTTTGATGCCATGAAATGTCCCTACTTCCATAGCCTTTTTCATTAGTCTGCTAAAACACTCAACAACCAAAAGGAACATCAATGGGGAGGGAGGGCACCCCTATTGTAAACCTCGATAACTCTTAAAGAATTCTGTAGGGGAACCATTTATCAAAACTTCCATGTTTACATTTGTTACACAAGCCATAATCCATTGAGCAACCTCCCATTTTAATCCAATCTGAATTAGTAATAACCGCAGAAATTGCCAGCTCACTTTGCCATATGCCTTCTTTAAGTCCAACTTAAGTATAATTAAACTTAACTTCTTTGACTTAGCAGTGTGTAAACACTCTTGGGCTATCTCCACAACATCAAAAATCAATCTATATTTAAGGAAGCCAAATTGTTCGGAGGATATGCATGAGGCTAGTTTGTCTTTCAGTCGGGAGGAAATGACCTTATATATAACTTTATAAAAAAAATTACAGAGGGCTATAGGCCTGAAATCATGGAAGGATTATGTCTTGCTCACCTTAGGAATTAGGGAGAAAAAATTAGCATTGAGAGCACCCATAATATGACCTGAACATTTGGATTCATCAACTGCCCTGAGAAGATCCTCCCCCATAATGTCAAAGAAAGTTTGGAAGAGTTCCTGAGTCCACCCATCCAGGCCAGGGATTTTATCCTTTGGCATTCTACTAACAATTTACTCAACTTCTTCTAAAGTGACTAGTTTACCTATCTCATCTCTTTATGCATCATTGAAGAACCTGGGCACATCCTTGAGTACTTTAATCTGATTGCAAGTGTACCTTGCCTCCATTGCACTGAACTAGGATTTGAAATGTTTATATGCAATCTCCTTAATATATTTTTCTGTAGATTTGTAGTTTCCTTCCTCGTCAGCTATAACCCAAATTGTATTTTGACAGCTTCTTTGGGAAGCGAATTTATGAAAGAATTTTGTATTTTTGTCACCCTTTTCAATCCAAATTGCTCGACTTCTGAGCCTCGATGTGGATTCTTCCATTTCTAGAATATTATTCTTCCTTTGTTTAAGGGACCTGAGGAGGTTCAACTCTTCCTTCTCGAACACCTGAGACAGACAAGTCTCGAAAAGCTCTGACATAATTTGTTCGATGTGAAGAAGTTTTGAGTGGAGTTGTTTCTTTTTATTTGTCTGCCAAAGAATGACAATTTTTTTTAAGTTTCTCAATTTTGCACACAATAGATGGATAGATGATATATCCGACCAATTTTCCATAGAATGCCAAGTATTCCTAAGAAGGGATGTAAAATCTGGATCAGATATCCAAGTGCTATTGAATTTAAAAGGAGGGAAAACTTTATGAGAAGACTTCTCAATTTGTAGGCAGATTGTATTATGATCCGATATGGTGGATTTTATAATCCAGGTTCTTGTTTTACAATGACTACTGAGGAGGGTTTCATCAATGAGGAACCAATCTAATCTTTTTGAGATAAATATTTATCCATCTCTACCATTCCTCCATGTAGGATCCATTTGGATCAGTTGGAGGTCCACTAACCTAGTTGTTTGTAGGATATTAGAAAAGTAGTATGAAAGAGGGTCATTTCTAGCCGAGTTTCCCCACACCTCTCAGCCAGAAAGAGTAAAATTAAGATCGCCCCCAACTATAAGTCCATCCTCACTCAACAATCCAGACTCCAAAAGGGGTTGCCAAAAACTTTCCCTTTCTTTATATGGTGCATAACAATTGAGAAGTTTCACCTTTTCAGCAGAATGTTTGAATCTGCCCTCTAGATATATACCTGTATTGGTGCCAAATGCAGACATCTCAACAAATGCAAGGTTCCACCCAGCCAATAAACCACCTGAATGACCATTTGGGTCCAAAGCGACACAGTTTCACATCAGAAAACACTGAAGAAAACAAACTTTATCCTTTTCACCATCCACCAAGTTTTCTTGAAGGAAGACAATATCAAGATTAACCCGCTTTAGAAGAAATTTGAGGGATGCAATTTTAGTGGGTCCCCCAAACCCAGGAAGATTGAAAGAAAAGATTATCATAAGGGAACGATAGAGGTTGGTTGGCTTTCTCTAAGGGCCAAGATGGGAGCTCTATCAGAATATGAATGCAAAGAGACTGGGAGAACGAGATCTAGAGAACAGTCGGGTTCTACAATAATAGGGGATAACGCTCCAAACTATGCCAAATCGCCTTCAACAACCCCAGGGGGTTTCTTTGGAATACGGGGCTGAGACTTTTTCCTGATTGTCACATTGGAACGAGATGAAATGGAAGAAGGGTATTCCAAAGAAACCTAACATATATTTATTACATGTTAAATTTTGATAAATCGATTGAGGTTCAAAACCCTATTATTGGGAGGAGACACCCCAAAAAATCCAACCATGATAAGTGTTGGTGTGGCCCAGGCCCGGTGTGATATCCGGGTGATTTTGACGACTTAGATGATAAGGGTTGGTAGACCTAGCAAACAAAAAAATTATTTTATTTATTACATATATAATTTTTTTAATTCAAATTGGAAAACAAAATACATATATTTATCTAAATTAAGTAATCAAATTATTATATAAAAAAAATTTGTTTATTTTATAAATAATAAAACAAACTTTATATATCAATTTCAATTAAACATTTATATTAAATTAAATTATCATTATAATTATATTTTTAATAACAATATCTTTATTAAAATGTAAATGGATACAATATGAATTATATCCTTTAATATTTTTTTATAAAAAAATCACTTCTATATATAAATAAATATAAAGTCTATATGGTTGCTCTTCTAAATGATTATTAAGGGGTTTCAACGATTATTAGTCCCTGCCAAAGGCGTAGAGGGACTATAGCGATCGATAATTCGTTGACTTCATATTAATTTATCTTTTGGCTAAAAATATTTTCATAATATCTATTGTTGGAGCTAGGGAACTAAAAACATTGATTTCTATATAATAAAAAATACCATATCTGTCATGATCTGATTGGATAACAGATTGGAGGTCTTATTGTCAGCTTTGTTATTCCCAATGTTTGATATGTTAGCATATCCAAAGTTTTTTGATCATATACGATCTTTCTGAGTTGTTATTTCTTGAAATGTTTGGATATCCAAAGTTTTGAAGATAGATAGTCAGTTTTTTATAAGTTGACTTCATATTAGTTTGTCCTTTGAATAATGTTTTTTTTCTTACATAGGCTCTATTGTTCGAACTATTGTTACTAATTTTTTTTATTATTGTTATAAATGTTTTTTTCGTACGTAAGAGACCTGCCACACTGCATTCTTTCTTAAATGTTTACAGAGCAGTTCTTACAAACTTAAATGTTTACCTAACAGGATTCACAACCTTAAATGTTTACTTAACAGGCATGCTACAATACATTTTCTTCTGATTTTTTTTTATATGAAATGTTCTCTGCATTCAATGTGGGCAATATTGTTCTTCAACGGCATTGTTGGTTCACTGGTTCATGCTTGCTTCTTGCATGTTCATTGATTTCTTATTTGCCTGTTGTTGTTGTTGTTGTTTGCCTGTTGGTCTTGTTGCATTTTACACGCTTGGGGTTCTGCAACCGCGATTGGAACTGCCCTTCTATCGTTCCCCATTGACAGACGGGTTTGGGTGTCGTGTTTATTTTCGCTTGCTATTTGCAGTTTGCTGGTGGGAAATTTGACTACTGGGGATGGCTGAGTCGAAATCCTCTTGCAGAACATCTTTGTATGTGAGGAGAATATATGATTTCCTTTTGCGATGCGTCACTTTTGTTGTGATGGAGGTAGGTTATGTGTCGAACATTGGCCTTCTGTCGTTCTCCATTAACGAGCGGGTTTGGGTGTCGTGATTAGCTTCGCTTGCTATCTGCAGTTTGCAGGTGGGAAATTTGATTGTTGGGGATGCTTAGGTCGAAATCCTCTTGCAAAACATCTTTGTATGTGAGGATAAAATACGATTCCCTTTTCCTATGTGTCACTATGGTTGTGATGGAGGTGGGTTCGTAGAGTGAATCTTGCGAGTTCGAGGAGTCCGTGGTGGAATGTAGATCACGAAAGTTTTGAGTGCAAGATGTATATCACAGAACAAGAAGCAGTCGAGTTCGAAAGCGCCAACCCGACAACCACAGCCATAAAATTGGCTAAGTATGGAAAGGAACAATGGCCAGTCGGATTCGTCATGTGAGGATATAGATGGAGATGAAGATATGTCAGCCGGCCAACCATGGAACCCGCGATCATAGAAAGGTGACTAAATATATAACCAGAAAGCGATAATAGACGGGAAGAAGAAAAGGGGAAAATGGCTAAGTATCTCACAGAAGAAAATCTATTGTTCGTTTATTAATGCCAATATTTTCGAACCCCTGGTGAGTTCTCACTAGTAAAAGCATAAATTGCAGATCATGAAATTTCTTCGGCTGCAAGATGTAAATGACGAAACATGGGACATAAGTGTTGGATATCACAAACCCGGGACCTGGTGGCCAGATAATTGGCTAAGTTTTGGCCAAGAGAGAATTTGTCACCCGAACCTCCGCCATATACAAATTGACTACCGAACTCCGACATCGCCCCCTCTTCTGTGTTACACATTATGCATTCAAATGTTCTGAGTGATACAATTTGACCGTCAGAGCCTCACGTTTTCTGGGGAGACCTTGTCACCCTATTTTGTATCCTCGTGTTGGCAGGTTCACGAAATCTCCAATTCCTAGTCATTGTTTCTTGTTCCTCCCATCCTCGTACTTCTTTCCAAATATGCAACACCAAAGGTTTAATACTAAAACACCATCATGCAACAACCGTAAATATCGTCATTAATAAGAAAAAGTATCGAGGACTAACCATCCCTACAGAACTTGTCCAGAAACATGCAAAGAAGATCTTGCCAAGTAATGGAAAAGATATTACAAATTTCAATATATTAGCGAAAACAAGCCTGGGCCAACGTTTCCCTATTCCATACTAGGACACTTTTTTGATTGCGGGTTCCTGGATTGACGGCCTCAAAATTGTGTTTCGAATCTTCTGTGACTTGCAAACAGTGCCTGGAGTTCCACGATATACAATTTGTCCGCTGGAATGCCCCGTCATGAGCCCAACCACCCATCGTTTTTTTTCTTTCTATTGCTTATGGATTTCAACGAAATTTGCGAACCGAATAGGATCCTGCAAATTGGAAGATGATTTACATTTGGACCAGAAATAATCTATTAATATATATTAATATGAATACTATTGGAATAAATATAAACACTCTCTTTAAATTTTCCCTCCTTTCTCCCCCTCTATTATCCCTTTATGGTTCTATATTTAGTCGCATCTCTATGATCACAACCTCCTGGATTCACAGATTGGAAGATGCTTCTTTTTATCTATATCTTCACACCAAGAGCCTGACCGACTGCAGTCCGTTTCAATACTTAGCCAATTATCTGACCACTGGGTCCGGGGTTTACGGTATCCAACACTTATGTTCCATGTTCCGTCATATACATCTTGCACCCAAAGAACTTCTGTGATCTACAATTTAAGCTTTTACTAGTGAGAAATCACCAGGGGTTCGAAAAGATTGGCATTAATAAACGAACAATAGTTGTTCTTCTGTGAGATACTTATCCCTTTTTCTCTTTTCTTCTTCCCATATATTATCGCTTTTTGGTTATATACTTAGTCTCCTTTCTATGATCGCGGGTTCCAGCATTGGTGGGCCGACATATCTTCATCTCCATCTATATCCTCACATGACGAATCCAAAAGACCGTTGTTCCTTTCCATACTTAGCCAATTTTATGGCCACAGTTGTCGGGTTGGCGCTTTCGAACCTTGTTGCTTCTTGTTCCTTGATATACATCTTACACTCAAAAATTTCATGATCTACAATTCCACTGTTGACTCCTCAAACTCGCAAGATTCACTCTACTAGAGTTCATGAATGTTTCAAAGTATCTGTCACTACCTTCCATCCCCACTAACTTCTTGTCCTTCCTAATATACATTAATTATGCTCTTACTAGTGACAACTGAACACACTGGTACAAAATAATTGGCACTCGGTCCTCCTCCATATACAAATTGACTACCGGATTCTGATATCATCCCCTCTTCCGTGTTACAGATTATGCATTCAAATGTTCTGAGTGATACAATTTTACCGCCGGGGCCTCACGTCTTCTGGGGAGACCTTGTCACCCTATTTTAGATCCTCGTGTTGGCGGGTTCACGAAATCTCCAATTCCTAGTCATTGTTTCTTGTTCCAGCCATCCTCGTACTTCTTTCCAAATATGCAATGCCAAAGGTTTAATACTTAAATGCCATCATGCAATAACCGTAAGGATTGCCATTAATAAGCAAAAGTCTCGAGGACTAACCATCCCTACAAAACTTGTCCATAAACATGCAAAGAAGATCTTGCCAGGTAATGGAAAAGCTATTACAAATTTCAATATATTAGCAAAAACAAGTCCAGGCCAACGTTTACCTATTCCATACTTGGACACTTTTTCGATTGAGGGTTCCCGGATTGACGACCTCAAAATTGTGATTCGAATCTTCTGTGACTTGCAAACAGTGCCCAGAGTTCCGCAATATACAATTTGTTCGCTCGAATGACCTGTCACGAGCCCAGCCGTCCGATGTTCCTTTCAATACTTAGCCCCAAGTTGGTTGTATCTCCATGAAATTATACATTTACTGTGTATCGAGTCTGCCCTATCGTTTCCCTGTTTCATATTTAGACACTTTTTCGATTGTGGGTTCCTGGACTAGCGGGCTCAGGATTGTGTTTCCAATGTTCCATGAATAGAAAACAGTACCCAGATTTTAGTGATATACAGTTTGTCCACATGAATGCATCATCATGCCCTCTTCCATGTTACACGTTATGCGGTCAACACTCCCGAGAGTTGCAATTTGACCCCTAGGCCCTCACCTCTGCTGGTTGTATCTTGTAGCCCTATTTCGAAGCGTCACCAATCGCTTTCGATAATTAGCCATTCCTTACTTGTTGTTCCCTATCCCCGCCACCTTCCTACTTTTCTCCGGAAATGCAATTGGCAAGCTTTAATGCTAGCACTTCGTTGTGCATGAACCTTAAACATGACATTAATGACCGAAAGGGTCTGTCGTATACAAATTGATCGTCGGACTCCCATATCGTCCCCTCTTCTGTGGTACACATGTTACATTCAAGTTTCTAGACATACAATTTGACCCTCGGGAAGTCACGTCTCCTAGGGAACCATTGTCACCCTAATTTTGAAGCCCGTCTGACGGCTTTCCATACTAGCCCATTTCATGGAATCTCTTTCATGGTTCCTCGGGTTGGCAGGTTCATGAAATCTCCAATTCTTAGTCATTGTTTACTATGAACGACCAAGGTTTAATGCTAATAGTTCATCATGCAACAACCGTACATACCACCATTAAAAAGAAAAAGCGTCGACGAGACACTGAAATTTAATTAAAGCTCGACTCCTCGAATTTAAATTAATTTATCTTCTCTTATTTTCTCTTTTCTTTCCAGAGACATGCATAAAATATCTTTCCACGCAATGGGATATATATTACAAGTTTCAATATATTAGCGAAAACGAATCTGCCCAGGCGTTTCTCTATTCCATACTTGATCCACTTTTTCGATTGCGAGTTCCCAGATAGGTAGGATCATGTTTGCACCTCCATTGTTCTGTGTCCTATGATGCAAGAGCATTGCCTTCCAATTCAACAACGCAAGCGTGGAGGCAAAGGAACGACATCTCAACAAATGACAGAATTTCAAATCGGAAATTAACTCATAATTAAATCGGGTTGTTGAGATATTTTGTAAACAACATTTTAAATATATAACTTGTTTGTAAAGTCTTACAGACTGTAAGAGATTGAAGATATGGAGTGTTGAATCTATCTGGAAATAACTGGTATTTATTGTAATAGGATAAAGTAGGTAACATTTTTGAATTGATATG
Organism: Picea engelmannii; assembly: GCA_009831015.1. Classification (NCBI taxonomy): domain Eukaryota; kingdom Viridiplantae; phylum Streptophyta; class Pinopsida; order Pinales; family Pinaceae; genus Picea; species Picea engelmannii. The sequence continues at coordinate 26,380 of ML852245.1, forward strand.
ATAGATTTCAGACAGGACGAGAGAGCTCGTAGAGCCAGTCCTTAGATAGTTCTTTCATTATTGTATTGTAACAGATAGACAGAGTAGAGAGAATGAGATAGAGATCAAAGAGATCAGTAGAGCAGAGTAGAGTAGAAGAAACATTTTGTAATTTGTTTTCATGAATGAACAGAACAGACATAATTGTCCCAAATCCTTGGACTGTGTTCATTTGAGGTATTGATGAATGGATGCTATATTCTATGTATGTAGTTTTATTTCAGTTCGTTCATGTATGATTGTTCAAGAGATTGACTATATGAAGTTATGACGAAACTCGATGAGTTTCAATTGTTTCTCTTCTAACACTCGTATGCAAGGTGTGCATCTCGAACGCAAGGAGTGCATCGAATGAGTCTCAGAGTGACTCAGAGAAGTTCAGAGAGAACAAGGGAAACTTAGACTAGGTGAAAGGTGTGCACAATGTCGTGAAATGACCGAGCGTCGAAGAACCTGAACCAGAGGAACGCCAGGTGAGCGAGAATAATTTATTTCCAAGAAATCCTTCGATTTGAGTTATCGAAATCCCAAGAACGCAAGGTGTGTATGGGAGATCGAAATCATTTTAAGGACCAAAGCTCATAAGAGATAACACTTTTCCCGAGTGTTGAGAAGATCCCAAAGTCAGACTCCTAGAAATAACAAAGGTTTGAAGCCTTTGATGATTGATAAATCTTCCAAGCAGGGAGATATCAGAAGCTCAGGAGGAGGAGTGTAAGCCATCATATTGACCTTATTCCATATTTTCGAGTGTTGAGGAGATCCCAGAGTTGGACTCGTATAAATAACAAAGGTTTGAATCCTTTGATGATTGATAAATCTTCCAAGTCTCGAAGTGATTTGTAGCTGTCGGATCTAAGAGGGGCGTGGAGTAGATCCATGCATTCCGGGTAAAGTCCTGAAGTAATCCTCGATAGTTAGATCAGGAGGACATGCGTCAGTGGATTACAGACTCTGGGTAAAAGCCATTGGGGAAAATGAAGTTTGATATTTGAGATCTTAGAAGTCTGGAGACCCGAAGGAGATCTTGACCGTCGATCGAGAAGGGGGTCGCATGACCGTTGATCTGAGTTGAACGGTAAAACACCCTAAGTGAAGGCAGGGTCGTTGATTGGGAGGACAGGTGTCCGTAGATCGCTAGTTCCAGAGGATTGACATACGAAAGGAAGTTGGGTTTGATATTTCGAAACCCCAAAGTCTGGAGTTGTGAATGAGATCGTAGTCGTTGATTGAAGGAGGGTAGATCTAGTCCGTAGATTTGAAGGGCATAGATCTGAACCATCGATTCAGACGTTATCATTAAGATCGTGAGATCGACGATCCCGTAGCATTGCGGGACCAAGAGTTGTGCAGAGTTTAAAATATTGAGGGCAGGCCACGATTCAAGCCATGGTTTCGTCAGAAGGACACGTGGAAGCTTGAGGACAATTGCGGGCCCAAAAGTAGTTTAACTCCAAACCGCTTGTGGGTGTGCCCACAATCATGTGGGTGTGCCCACAATCATGTGGGCACCACCCAGAGTCAAATTCAAGAGAGGGCTTATCTAAAAAGGAGTTATCGCTCAACACTTTGAGATTTTGTAGCAAAGTGAAAGGGAAGGTCGCGGGTTCTGTCAGACCTGCACCAAGAAGCTGAAAGGGCCTGTATCTTGATACAAAATGGAACCATTAAGGTTTCAGAGAGTCATCAGACTCAAGAATAAGATATCCTTTGACCGGGAGGTCGCGCAGCCCTACAGGGAGTAGGGGGGTTGCATCAGGTGGTATTAGAGCTGATATTGAATTTGTTTGTAGACAATAAGCAATGGGGAAAGGAGGTAAGTTGATATCATTTGTGGTATCAAAAATTTAATTTATGTTTGTAGGTGACGTAGTGAAATCATGCCACCCAGAAGGCATAGAGTGAATGCAGAAATGGAAGAAGAAATGAGGCGACTTCGAATGAGACCGGAAGCCATGGAAACAACGCAGAGAAGAGAACCAGGCACTGGATATATCAATGAAGTTGAGAGTGAAGAAGAAGAAGTTGAAGAAAGTGTAGCAGAGGATGTTGCACAAGATCGCTTTATAAAATTTGTTTCAAAAATAGGAGCCAGAGCGAGGATAGAGGTACCAATGTATGAAGGCAATTTAGAAGTTGAAGAATTGTTAGATTGGGTACGTGCTATGGAAAAATACTTCGATTATGAAGATATCGAAGAAGATAAGATGGTGAATCATGCAGTGACAAGAATGAAAGTTCATGCAGCGCTATGGTGGGATGAACTGCAAGCCGAACGCAAGAGAAATGGTAAGCAGGAAATTAAAAACCGGGATAGGATGGTAGCTAAGATGAAAGCCAAATTTATCCCAAAGGATTACCAAATTAATCTTTACAGAAGATTGCAGAACCTGAGACAGAAAGGTTTATCAGTGAAGGAGTACACTGAAGAATTTTGCAGACTGAACATCAGGGATGGACAGAAGAAAAATGAAGATGAAAATACCTCCAGATATATCAATGGGATGAGATATGGAATCCAAGAGGAGATCATCATGATGTCAGTTAGTACAGTCGATGATGCTTATCAAGCAGCCTTGAAAGCTAAAGAAAAATTGGCCAGGAAGCAAAGCCAACGAAGCAAAAGAGGAAACTCAAGCAGAGGTAAGGGAACTACCAGAGAGAAGTTCCAGAAGCCAAAGCATGAACCTGACAAACAACATAGTCACCATAAGAAAGGTGGAAGTTCTAAAGAAGGACAACATGGTGGAAGAGGACAAGGAAAAGCCAGAGGAGGCATAGTTAGATGCTATACCTGTGGAAAAGAAGGGAAAAATTCTTGGGAATGTCTCGAGAGAAAGAACGAAGGAGGAGGTGAAGCACATGTTGCTGAAGCACAGAAACATGTGAAAGTAGAAGCGGTAGAAGGAGGAAGGAACCTCGTGATGAGGAAAATTCTTCTTAAACCAGAAAAGGAACCAGAGGAACCAGTTCAGCGAACAAGTCTATTCAGAACTTCTTGCAAGGTGAAAGACAGAGTTTGCAAGGTGATCATAGACAATGTGAGCACTGATAATTTAGTATCCATAGAGATGGTGGAGAAGCTAGAGCTGAAGACAACTGCACATCCAAACCCATACAAGGTATTGTGGTTACAGAAAGGACATCAAGTAATGGTAAGTCAATAGTGCCTAGTTGAATTTAAAATAGGAGGTTATAGGGATGAAATATTATGTGATGTAATTCCAATGGATGTCTGTCATATTTTATTGGGGAGACCATGGCAGTTTGACAGAAAAGTTATTCATGATGGGAGAAGGAATACTTATACCCTAGAAAAGAATGGCAAGACACATATGTTGTTACCCATAGAAGACAAAGAGAAAAAGAGAGAAGCTAGTTCAAGCATACTTCTCATGAGTGGGAAGGAACTCTTGAAAGAAGTCAAGAAGGAAAAGGAAATGCAGTTTGTTGTAGTGAGGAAGCCTAGAGTTATCCTTACAAATACTTATGTGGAATATTTGCCTATAGAAATCCAGGAACTGTTAGAAAACATTGTTGATATAGTAGTGTATGAGTTACCACACTCATTGCCACCGATTAGGAGTATAGGCCATCGTATTGACCTTATTCTAGGAGCTATTTTACCAAACAAAGCAGCTTACAGGTTGAAACCTAGAGAGAATGAGGAAGTCAAAAATCAAGTCCAAGAGCCGTTGGATAAAGGTTTAGCCAGGGAAAGCCTAAGCCCATGCATAGTACCAACTGTGTTAAGTCCAAAGAATGATGGAGGATGGAGAATGTGTACAGATTCCCAAGCCATCAACAAGATAACCATTAGGTACAGATTTCCTTTACCGAGGATGGATGATTTGATGGACTGTTTGAGTGGAGCAAGCTATTTTTCCAAGATAGACTTGAAAAGAGGATATCATCAAATAAGGATGAGAGAGGGAGATGAATGGAAAACAACATTCAATACAAATGAAGGATTGTTTGAATGGCTGGTCATGCCATTTGGGTTGACAAATGCACCAAGCACATTTATGAGATTGATGAATGAAGTGTTGAAAGACTTCATAGGGAAATTT
>ML852246.1:19764-32301 GCA_009831015.1 Picea engelmannii
GGTCTTTCTTCAAGGGTTGACATCAATGACAACCAACCTTAATCAACATGGACAGGCTAGGGGAATATTTGTGTATTTTAGTTTTATTGTAGGTTCCTAGTTTAGTTAAACTGGGGATATCTGCCCAGATTTATGTAAATAGTTTTGATAACTTCCACAGTGAGGTTTTACCCTATGGAAAACCTATAAATACTTATTATTTTTTGTAATAAGGATCATCCTCACTTGTGGGAGAACTAGGCTATGGATTCCTAATACAAACTGATACAGAAGTTGGTGTTCTGCTACAGCTTTCGCTTTCATAATATCAATTTTTTGTTTCAAGTTTATGCATGTCATTAGCAATTGATTATATACTACTTTTGCTATCATAGTATTTTGCAGAATGATGTGATTTAATTAATATGATCCATGTCTGATTTCTTTCAACATTTAAAAACACAGCAATTACTTTATTCAGTTAATGAATGACATATTTCTCTTCTTCATCAATTGAATTATTTTGTATAAGTCTTTTCATACGGGTTTATCTAACTGTGGAGATTTATAAATCATATGATCGTTGTGATTTTTCTATCTTGTTTGTCTTGTAATCACACTTGAATAGCACTATAGCTATCGTTTACGAGAAGCTCCTGGAGAATTCGGTGCGGGTTTCCTCCCTCCGATCAGCTAAAACAATCATCATACATAGGGCAAATCTGGAGCATTTCTCCAGGTCAGTTTGTAATTTATTTTCATTAATTTGTTAGTATACTATTAGTATTTTAGTTATATATATTTGTAGTTTAGATTAGTGATTTAGTTTAGTTAGTTTTCTGTTTTATTTATGTTCATAAAATTATAAAATAAACAAAAATATCTTTTTCTGTCTTAGGGTAGAATATAAATGAATTTTTCAGGTTTTATTTAAATATGTAAATTGTAGATATTGTACATTTTGTTAATAAGTTATATTTCAGTTAGTAGTTAGTAGATTTTATATATAGAATAGTTATATTAGTTTAGTTTGTTTAATAGTTAGTTATAGTTAGATTAGTTTATTAGTTTGTTTTATTTATTTTTAGTTAGATTAGTTATTGTAGATTAGTTTTCTTTTTTGTTTTCTTAGGACCTTAGATCAGCTAACGGAGCCACTAAACCCATCAAGGTGGTTCATCCCAAATGGCTTGGGTTATTAGACAACCCTGGACCAGTTCCACTCTTGCAGTTGATGGACGGACGATTTTTCCCATCAACAAATGGCGCTAGAAGGAGGGCCTGAACTTAATTAATGGCACGAGGTGGTCGCAAGACTCATCCACCACCTAATATCTCACCTATAGTGACTAGAAGCCATTCAAATGATAATATTCCCCTTCAAACAATAACTACTTCAACCGACGATCCATAGATCACAGTTGAGCCAACAACCCCTAATCCTACAGGTGGTGACATATAAGAGATTGTCTGCCAATCTCTTATAAAAACACATAGTGCCTTAGCCCATTTGAGGCAACCAAACCGTCTGTGGAGTCAACCTTTGGATTTCTCCGATATCAGAGAACAATTAGGTGACACTAACCTCATTGTGAATCCTTTATATCCAATCTTAAATCCTATTGCAGGAGGATCTGGGATACCTCCTTCACCACGTCCATCATCTCCTTCCTCTTTTGGAGGAGATTCCTCTGACGAAGGCAATTCCCCTTCTCAGCCTTCCACACCCACTACCCCAATGGAAAATCAGAACAACCCTGCTAGACCCTGGCTTGATCAGGATGCTGTAGCTGTACTTGGATCTCAGCACCCTTTACCTAAGCACTCGGATAAATGGCTTCCCAAGTTTGACCCCGACTCAAAATAGATCGTTGAAGATCACATTAAAATTTTTATGTTAGCCATAAGACTCCGTAATGTCGAACATGAAGATGTTGTCTGTAGGTTGTTCCCTTATACTTTCGAGGGTAATGCATCAACATGGTACTTTTCCCAACAACCCCATACCATTGTGTCTTGGGAAAAGTTTGAGTCATGCTTTTTGGAAAAGTTCGGAGACGGTAAGCCTCCAGAAATCCTAGTCATGGATATTTCTAGCTTAAGAATGAACCCAAAAGAAAAATTTAAATACTTTAATCAAAGATTCTTAACACTTAAAAATCGAATCCCTGTGGATTCTATGTCTGCTGAGAATCTTATAATAGTATACTACACTAAAGCTCTGCATCAAAGCATAGCTATTTGGGTTAAACGATCTAAGAAAGCGACGTTGTTAGAGGCCTTCGAGGAGGCCAGCCAGATTGAAAAAGACATACTTAGTCTTAAGGATTCTACTAGCAACGAAACTGAGACTAGTTCTTCTTCCAAAAAGAAGATTGAAATCCTCCCCAGACCCACTCAAAGTAAAACACAACCTGAAAAACTTTGATTTAGAAAACTTAACCAAAGTTGTTCAAAAACTATCAAATCAAGTTATAGAATTGAAAAGGTCGACCGAATAAGCTTCTTCAAGAAAAGGGCCTTACAAACCTCCTTTCTGGAAGCCTTTTCTTACCAACCGACCTAATCCAACCACCGAAGGCCTTAATCTAGAAAGTTTGCAATGCGCCCTTCAAAAAATTCTAGAAGCCCAAGATAACTTAATGCCTCCTAAGATCCTCGAGGAGGTAGTTGAACAAGAGACAGTTCAAGAAGAAGAGTCTTCTCCAAACATTTTTGTACACCTCTCGGATAGCATCTTTCAAGCCAACTTCGAGACAGTTCATCCCTATAATACCAGGAGTAAGATAGCAAACAAACCTTCTACCGAAAACACTACAACTTTGCCTCCAAAGCAATCTAAATCATCTGAGACTAAATAGAGTAATGTGAACCCCAACTTAGATTATGATGTTGTTGAAGATCTTAAAAAGTTAAGGGCTAACATTTCTATTTATGAGTTATTAAAGTTTCCATTTCCGCTTCAAAAAAATGTTGCAAAATATTTCAGAGAATGACAAAAATGGTAATTCTAATGGTAGCAAGGTTGTGAAAAACAAAGCTCCCCAAAAGAATTCCACTAAAAATAATCCCAATCCTCAAGATAAAGGAAGCCTTCATGTAAGTAATGTAAATAATGTAGATAAAGTAGCCTTAGAAACTACGAGTAAAAAGCCACAAGCTACTACTCCTAGTACTCGCAAAAATGTACCTCCATTCCTATTAACTTTCGAGATCTTTAATAGAAAAGTGCACAATTGTATGGTATACTCAGGGGCGTCATCCAATGTGATGCCTTGGTCTGTTTGCCAGAAGATTAACGCTGAAGTTGAACCCTCGACTTTAAAAATCATACAACTTGATCGGACAAATGTCAAAGTTATAGGCGAACTAAAGAATGTGCTTATTATATTATCGTCTAACCCCAAGGTTCATCAAGTTATTGATATAATTGTTGTGGATATTCCATAAGTGTATGGTCTGTTTTTAAGTAGGGACTGGTCAAAACAACTGCATGGTTATTTCGCGATAGATTGGTCTCATCTATGGCTTCCAGAAAATGGCAAGCCTAATAAAATAAAAGTAAATTGTGAGCGCTACCTTAAGTTCACGGTCATAGATTTGAACGATCCCAATGAACCGTATACACCTTCTACTGATTCACCTAAAGTACAAGGGATGGACACCTTCTTTGGCAATTTCATGGCCGAGGCTTCACCTATCACCAATCCATAACAACAGTCTGAGATTGTAGCATATATGCAGCCAGCACCTTCCACGCAACGATCCTATGTACCCGAAGCAAATCAAATTTGGTCTTTGTATTTTGACGGGACAAAGTCCAAAGAAGGATCTAGAGTAGGCTACATCGTTATCAATCCGGCAGGTAACAAAACATTGATAGCATGTAGGTTGGAATTTGAATGTACTAACAATACTGTAGAATATGAGGCTTTACTGCAAGGTCTCAGAAAATCTTTGGATATGAACATTCAAAATTTAACCGTCTTTGGCGACTCTGAAATAGTGATTAGGTAGGTAAGAGACTCTATCCACTCTCTGTCTCTGCATCTCAAAAGCTACCAGTCTGAGGTATGGAATTTAATGAACAAATTTTTTGCTTTCAATATAAATTTTATTCCTAGATTGAATAACTCCGAAGAAGATCTATTAGCTAATGTATCTTCTAAACTTCCTCCTACAGAAGGATTGTTCCTATACGCATTTTCCGTTGAGCTGCTTTTCTGACCATCCATTCCCGATAACATCACAAACTAGAGAGTATTTGACGACGATCAACAGATTATTAACTTTATGCACATGGAAGAAACCTTTCAAGGCACGGTGATAGACGAACACATGCACGACGACAATTTGCACGATTTCACGGTAATACCAGATCCGAGAACTCCTGAATCTTCATCGGATATGGTAAATTCGATCCCTAAATCTGTAATTAGATTAGAAAAGTTTTACGATTTTCAAGATAAATTTAAAAAGATGGTCAATTGTAAAACCAATAGTTTCTCATTATCTTATGAAAAAATAAACTTAGGAACTAATGAAAATCCTCAGTGCATTAATCTAGGGTTGGGATGTTCTCAACAAGAAAAAGATGCATTCATTAAATTGTTCAAAGAATTTAAAGATGTCTTTGCATGTACGTATGATGACCTCAAAAATTTCGATCCTAACATCATACAACATGTCATCCCTATGAAGCCTCAAACCTTACCCTTTCAACAAAAACTGAGGAAGATGACCCCAAACTTGAACCGACCAATCAAAAGGAATTGAATAAACTCCTAAATGCTAAGATAATTTTTACTGTTAGGCACACTCAATGGGTTTCCAACCTTGTCCCAGTCCGAAAGAAAAATGGGGAAATCTGACTCTACGTCGATTTTCGAAACCTTAATAGAGCGTCTGATAAAGAAAACTATCTTGTCCCGCCCATGGAACAGATCCTTCAATAGGTATTTGGTTCTGAGAGGCTATCCTTGCTGGATGGTTTCTCTGGATACAACCAAGTCCTGATGTCTCCACTAGACCAACTAAAAACTACCTTCCATACTCCGTGGGGCACTTATGCTTATCGCAAAATGTCTTTTGGATTGATTAATGTTGGTGCCACCTTTCAGAGAGTAATGGATATTGCTTTCCGGGGCTTAATCAATCAGTCCATCGTAGTTTACTTAGATGATGTGACTGTATTTTCTAAAAACAAAAATGATCATCTAGCTCACTTACGAGCCGTCCTACTGTGATGTCATAAATACGGCATCTCCTTGAATCCTAAAAAATCCATCTTTGCAGTAGAACAGGGTAAACTCTTAGGATTGATTGTGTCTAGTGAAGGGATGATTATTGACCCCGAAAAGACTGAATTCATCGCGAAACTTCCCCCGCCTACATCCAAAAAATCTATGCAATCTTTCTTAGGCCAGATCAACTTCATGAGAAGATTTGTCCCCAGTTTTTCTGAAATGGCCAGGCCTTTACAGAATTTGATTAAGAAAGAAACTCAATATCACTGGGGACCCCTAGAAAATCAAACTTTTAATGCAATAAAAAAGGCCATAATAGACGCTCTGTCTCTCATGAGCCCAGATTTCTCCCAGGACTTTACACTCTACAATTTTGCTTCTGACCGTTCCTATGCCACCATCCTAACCCAAAAGAATGCCGAGAACAATGAAGTACCCATTGCCTTTATGAGCTCTTCTTTCAAAGGCACTGAACTTAATTACCCAATGGTAGATCGACAAGCCTATGCTATTTTCAAAGCATTCAAGCAATTCCTATCCTATCTTTTGAAGTCAAGGATGAAAGTCATTGTCCCCTACCCAGCCGTGAGGAACCTGTTAGTGCATAAGGAACTAGGAGAAAAGAGGGCCAACTGGGTCACCTCTTTGCAGGAGTATGACTTAGAAATCACCCCACCTCAGATAGTGAGAGGCTAAGGGTTATGGAAGTTAGTTGCTAATTCAGCAGCATGACAGCAAGAAGAAAGTGATACGTCAAACCTAGGACAACGCGATCAAAGTCTAATCTGTTGCGCACAAAACCCTGTTAGTCCTTGGTACGATGATATAAGATTTTGTCTTGAACATGGGTCAGCCCCCCGTCACCTTGACCCCGCCAAAATAAGAGTGTTGAGATTGAAGTCTACCTCCTTTCATCTGGTTGATGGTATCCTTTTTCATCAAAATTTTGGTGGCGTATTGATGCGTTGTCTTGAAAAAGACGAAGCAGAAAAAGTCTTGCTAGTGTTGCATGCAGGAGAAGCTAGCGGTCATTTTGGTGGTGAAACCACTGCTCATAAGGTTCTAAGAGCCGGTTATTACTGGCCCACACTTTTTAGAGATGCCCATGCCTTGTGTCGTAAATGTATCATTTGTCAGAAAGCGTCAGGGAGGTTACAAAAACCAACCTTTCCTTTGCAGCCTGTTTCAGTAGATTCCCCTTTTCAGCAGTGGGGCCTTGATATCATAGGTCCAATCAAACCCCCTTCCTCGCAACAACAAAATTTTATTGTGACAGCCACAGATTACTTTACTCAATGGTCTGAAGCTGTTGCATTAAGAACTTTCAATACCAATCAGGTAATTGCCTTTCTAAATTCGAATATTATCACTCGTTTCGGTATCCCTGACTGTTTAGTTTTCGATAATAATTCTCACTTTTCCTCTCTTGAGATGAGTGAGTTCACTTTGGAAAAAGGAATTAATCTGAAGTATTTTGCTAGCTATTACCCCCAGGGAAACAGATTGGCAGAATCAACAAACAAAAACTTAATCAAAATCATCAAGAGAACGGTGATTGAAAATCACAAGAATTGGCACAATGCACTGTTGAACGCACTGTGGGATGATAGGGTAACACCAAAAGATGCTATAGGTAACTCCCCCTTTTTTCTTGTCTATGGAAGAGAAGCAATTTTGCCACCTCACATTCTTATTCCTTCACTTCAGTTGTCACAGAAATTCCAAGAAGGAGATTGTCCCCCTTTGGAAAACCGAATTAATGCGATGAAGCTAGAAGAGGTAAGAGCCCAAGATAAACGTAAGTTAGATCGACATCAACAATTGGTTAAAATATGGTTCAATTCTAACTTTGCTTCTGATATGAATTTTGAAGTAGGTGATCTCGTCTTGAAATGGGACAAACTGCATGAGGGAAAGGGAGAGCACACAAAATTTCAAAACTTATGGCTTGGACCGTTTTTAATTGCTAAAAAGTTGGGTCCCAGTTCTTTTCGATTGCAGAATCTTGAAGGGCAGCTTGACACCTATCCGGTGAATGGCCAAGCCTTGAAAAGATGCTTTGCTTGATGACAATCCTTGTATATTATGTACATAATTTGCTTTTGTGTGCTTTTTCATTTTCCTTTTAGTTTTTGATTTTTCTTTGAATTTATCAGTTTTTGTTTTCTTTGAAGTACACACACCTATATATTGAGCTATTCAGACAAAGACAATAGAAAATTCCTTCTCTAAAATAACTACTAAGAAAAGGGTATAAACATCAATGGTTTATTTCTGAAATTTATATCTATGTTGGAAAAGTCTATTGTTTAAAACAAGATGGTTGATTTCGATCTCTGAGTAAAGTTTGTCATGATCCTCCATTATCTTTTTACACTGTCCCTATTCTGTAAAGGAATGACTCAGAGGATGTCTCCCTATCTTAGGAATTTTTTTTTGTAAATAAAACATCTCTAGATCTAAGTAAAGGATAGTTCTAAAAAATTCTGATGAGGTCTGAAAAAATATATTAAAGTATCATGATTTTCAGCGTCACCCTGCTCAAATACATATCTATGAAAAAACAAAACAAAATAAATTAATAATAAGAGCTGTGGGAAGTGCTTGTAAACCCACCGGGATACTGAACAGGTCTGTTGGCAGTGGGTAAATTCATGCATGGCACCAAGAGAACTTCATCGAGGTACTGAACAGGCCCGCTGGTAGTGAAGCAATGTCGGGTATATGAAAATTCGTAAATAAGGATCCTCTTAACGTCCTTTATTCTGATCCAGAACTTCTTGGCAGGATACAGATGTCAGAGTGGGTTAAATGGAAACCCTGTCAAGGCTATGGAAGCCTGCTAGCAGCAGTGGATCTGTCAACAGTATTGGATATTTTATCCTTCATATCGTTACTTTTTGATCTTAAGATTGTTATCAGTTTTCATCTTTTGAAACACTGCTAGAATAGTTGGTTAATGATGATGTTTATACTATTTTCTGGTTGTTATTTTTGAGTTAGAATTATCTTTGCTGTCCTAATTTGAATTTATTCCTTTTGGCAGAGATAACTACTTCTACCAGTGTGTCGCCATTGTTGGTAGCCAATTCACATTTTTCCACTGTCTTATAAGCTGCCTACACCAATGTTTTGCAAACATCAATTTTTCATCGCAATTTTTAAATAAACGACACTTTTATTTTTGCAACACTTGCACATCTACCTTCGTTTTTTTTTCATGAATGTAAGCGTGAAAACTTAGTCTTTCGAAGTCGCATTAAAATCATTATTTGTTGTCCTTCTTGATGATATGACCATTGCGCTTACATTTCACTTATCATTATGCAGTTGGCAAAAACTTTCGAACTATACTCATTGGACATTCTTGTATTGATTGTGTGACATGGTTTCATTGAGTTTGTAATACATTGGCATTTGGATTTGCATTTTATTTGACCTACTTAACCATTGGTTTCATGAAAATACATAGGGGTTATGATTAAATCCTTCATATATATCTTTTAATATAATGCCTATGTTCGTGTTTTCATAACTATTGATATGTTGATTATATGAAGACCCATCGGCACAATGGTTAAACCATTGATATAAGATGATACATTGGTGCATGGTTAAATATTTGGTATTGGTTTCAAATTGAATGTTGATGGTTTGAAACTATGGCACAACGTTGATTGCGCGCGTTGGTTTATACACTTACTATTGGTTTCATTGATCAACCAAGTGACATGACTGTTGAACTATGCTATGATGGGTAGAACAACTATAAGACGGCGGTTGTACTTTGGAAATAACTATTATGCATGACAGAGATAAGCTCCACCACCTTCGTACGATGACATTTATGCCTATCCCTTATCCCCGTTTACTTCTGTTAGCTTGGATAACCCTTCGTGCATTTTTCTCCTGTGTGCGCTATGACCCAGACCCTGGCTCGTTCACCGTGTGCTCGGCTCCATGGCACCGGTGGTACGAATCGAACTGAACGACAGCCAAGCCTTACTTTTATTTGACAATGCCCGCAAAGACTTGAAGGATAACGATTGGCTTACCTTCGTGCAAAGATTTGAGGGTTTTAACTTATTTGTGGCACAACAGTTCGCTCTGATGTTTGACGGTTGTAGAGACAAGGTGGGTGACATACAGTTGGAAATCGATGAGAAATTTATTAGTTATGTTACAGGGTTACCTGCCAGAGGCCAGCGTTGGTTCAAAAATTCGAAAGTGGAAGAGGTTCCATGGCCACTATTGTTCGTCTCCTGAAAGGTCACCTCTTGTGACAGAGGTATGCCCATATCCATGCTTAAACCACGATGGCATGACCTCTTCATAATAGTCAAATAGTTCGTGACCTGTGAAGGTCGATATGGACTCGTGTTTCTCTACCACCTGCATTTGTTAATGAATTTTATGGGATACCCGTTGAATATGCCATTTTACTTTCAACATAGCCTATATAAAATGTCTAAAAATTTTAAAAGGGAGAAGGCCGACAGTAGCTTATTCCACCATGGAATTATTAAACTTATCATTGTTTATCACTTGAGTTTACATGGTGATAGTTGGATAGCTTTCATCGCTCGAAATGGTTTTGATGACACAAACCCTATCCAGGTTGACAAGCCTGTGGTAAATGAAACCAAGGTCGGGCCACCCGTGCCCTTTCATGTCCTACTTCCCTCTCCTAAACCCTCAATCGACCCTGATATTGATTTACCATACATTGTGGTAGAGAAGTTCGAGGCTATAAAAAATCCAGCGAGAAAAAGGGCCAAGGAAAACCCTACTATTATTGCTAAGGGTAAAAAGAACGCTCGGCTTATTTCGAGAATGGCTAGGAACAAACCTAAACCCTCTATTGAGTCAAAGCCTATAGTCCTTAGTGAGGATTCAGACTCTGACATAGACCGTTTCCTAACCAGGGAGTACCCTTACTCACAGGGTTTATGCCCCGAACCACCTTATGATTTCGTGACGAATCTTCCCCCTTACCTAAGGAATAATCCTAGCTACCCTGGTATCAAATTGCCTAATGAAACCATTGGCAATATAATCAAACCCTCACCTGCACTTTCAAATCCCACACAGTCATCTTGTGACCAATGTGATTTGTTGTTGGAATGATACTACATCGACGTTCCCCTACTCCAATCGAAAATTCAATCGTTGGAAAGTCAAGTTGCAGTGTTGACCAACCAAAGAGACCAACTCCAAGCAACTGATAAGAAGCAGAAGACAACTAGCTACATCATTTTCAAGAATGTTGAATCGGCCACAGCCGTTATCAACTCCAAATTGTCGTGATCAATCCATCTGCTCGCCATACAAATATGGATTTTGATATCATTTTAGTTTTGTGAATGACCAGGATTAATATAGTGATTGGAATTTGGTCTTCGAATAGCTTTGTTTATATTTCGAAATGGATCTGTCATAATGTGTTCATCCTGTATATTTTTCTCTTTGCTAAAAATAAATGGAATTTTGTTTTAGATACATGAGTTAATCATTCCCAGTATAGCCATTGATAGATTTTTATTGGATTCGAATGGTCTTCGTTTGGATTTGATTTGTTCGTTTGTCTGATTGATTTAACGAAACTGATGGTTTTCTTTCAATTGAATTCGTTTTGTATCTACTCTGAATAGGAAGTTTTTCATGCTCAATTTAGAATACGATCATGTTTGGATTTGATTTCGTTATGGTTCATATGCTGTGATTGGCAAACGATTTCAATAATTTTGATTGTTACGATCTTGTAATATGTTGTTTCATGTAATCTTCTAAGAACACGAAGACAACTCTGTTCGGTTTCAATTTGGAAAGAACTACTCTGTTTTGTATGAAAACAATGCTCTCATTTAATCCTGTGCAAATGCACCCGAATCGTGGAATGGTTTTAATTCATAATAACTATGTTAAAACCTTAACTGTTCGATTCGCTCTTATTCTGATTGGATTATCCCATATCTTGAGTTGGAAAGATTGTTTTATGAGTTGGATTCGGATTATAATTGCTGCTCTATTTGATTTTAAATTTGTAAAATGAATTGGTCAAATCCGGTTATAAATCGTTTGAATGGAACAATTTTGATCAAAGTCAATCGATCCTATTTTCCCAATTTGCAATAACAAACGATCGGATAATTCTTATGAATTCTGTTACCAATTAATTGATCCTGTTATGATTTCATTTGAATTGATTTTCGCGCCAGTTTGAGTCGATCCACTCGTGGCATGAATCATTTGTTATGTTAATACAGTTATAATGATTTGAAAATAATCTTGTTGGATTCTATCGTATCTCCTATTGATAAGGCAACATAAAACATGGCTACGATTTGTTTTTATTATATCAGTTTCAAATTGATATCAAACGATTTCACAACTGTTGATTATGATTATGTTCCTTCGATTTTGTGGTAACAAAAGAAACAGAGTACGCGTATCTCTATGATCATTTGATTGACCTTGATCCTGTTTGATTTCGAATGGCATAACCATTTCAATTTCAATGATTCATTTTCAAATAGTTATTGGATGTTAATTGAATTTAATTCTTCAAAAATATTTTCAATCGATTTTAATGTTGATTCTGTGTCTTATTTAGACCAGCTACATAATCGCAAGATTCTGTAGCTAGTCTATAGAATTAGTTTTTTATTATTTTATTAATAAAGGATTCTTCTAACTTGTCCATTTTTAACCCTTTTCAGGTAAATTCCAATTGCATGGGACATGTTGGACAGGCTAGGGGAATATTTTTGTATTTTAGTTTTATTGTAGGTTCCTAGTTTAGTTAAACTGGGGATATATGCCCAGATTTATGTAAACAGTTTTGATAACTTCCACAGGGAGGTTTTACCCTAAGGAAAAAATATAAATACTTATTATTTTTTGTAATAAGGATCATCCTCACTTGTGGGAGAACCAGGCTATGGATTCCTAATACAAACTGAGACAGAAGTTGATGTTCTGCTACAACTTTCGCTTTCATAATTTCAATTTTTTGTTTCAAGTTTATGCATGTCATTAGCAATTGATTATAGACTACTTTTGCTATTATAGTCTTTTGCAAAATGATGTGATTTAATTAATATGATCCATGTTTGATTTATTTCAACATTTAAAAACACAACAATTACTTTATTCAGTTAATGAATGACATATTTCTCTTCTTCATCAATTGAATTATTTTGTATAAGTCTTTGCATATGGGTTTATCTAACTGTGGAGATTTATAAATCATATGATTGTTGTGATTTTTATGTCTTGTTTTTCCTGTAATCACACTTGAAGAGCACTACAA
>ML852247.1:0-18664 GCA_009831015.1 Picea engelmannii
CTAAAATCCCATATGTTTTCTATTGACATGGGCGGTTGCGACATTGTGTTGGGTGCAGACTGGCTAAGGACTTTGGGTCCCATTCTCATGGATTTTCAGAACTTAACCATGCAATTCGACCAAGAAGGCCACCAATATAAATTCCAAGGCATCACTGCTAGTTCATCTGAGGTCATCAGTTCCCATCGCATGGAAAAGCTACTAAAAAAAGGTCATTCTGGTGTCATTGCCCAACTCCATGCCATACAAGCCACAGAGACACCCCCAGTGCCCTAAGACCTCCAAGCCCTCCTTTCTAAACATCAAACAGTATTTTCCACTCCCCAAGGACTCCCTCCTTCCTGCGATGTTCATGATCATTCCATTCCCCTTGTCCCAGGAAGCCTCCCCCCCAATATCCATCCATATCGCCACCCCTTTGCACAAAAAAATGAAATTGAGAAAATGGTCCAGGAACTCCTTACTGCAGGCGTCATCCATCCTAGTATGAGCCCTTACTTGTCTCCGGTCTTCATGGTACTGATGAAATAAGGTTTTTGGAGAATGTGTCCCGACTTTCATGCTCTCAACAAACTGACCATCAAAGACAAATTTCCCATTCCTGTCATTGATGACCTCCTAGATGAATTGAGTGGCGCCCAATTCTTTAACAAACTTGATCTTCTCTTGGGCTATCACCAGATACGTATGAAAGAGGCAGACATTTCCAAGACAACCTTTTGCACTCATGAGGGCCACTATGAGTTTTTGGTCATGCCCTTTGGCTTGTGTAACGCCCCCTCCACCTTCCAGAGCCTCATGAACCATGTCTTTCGCCCTTTTCTCCATCATTTTGTCTTAGTTTTCTTTGATGATATCCTCATCTATAGCAAAACCTGGACAGGCCATCTTACTCATGTGGATCAAGTTCTCCGCCTACTCTCTTAGCACCAACTTTTCCTGAAACAGTCTAAATGTGATTTTGGTGCCTCAGAAGTAGAATACTTGGGTCATCTGGTGGGAAAGGATGGCATCAGGGTGGACCCAAAAAAGATTGAAGCTATGCAAGACTGGCCGCACCCAAAGACTCTCAAAATATTGTGTGGATTTTTGGGCCTAACATGGTATTATCGCAAGTTTGTTAAGAACTACGGAAAGATTGCAGCACCTCTCACGATTCTCCTCAAAAAGAACTCTTTGACTTGGACTCCAACAGCTGCTCAAGATTTTCAAACCCTAAAGACAACCATGTGAACCACTCCGATTCTGGCCCTTCCCGATTTCACAAAGACCTTTGTGTTGGAATGTGATGCCTCAGGGAAAGGAATTGGTGTTGTCCTTATGCAAGAGGGTCAACCTTTGGCCTTCACCAGCAAGCAACTGTCTGAAAGGAATCTGGGCAAACCCATTTATGAAAAGGAAATGTTGGCGATTCTACATGCCTTTGAGCTGTGGCGTCCTTATCTCTTGGGGCAACGCTTCCAAATTAAGACCGACCATCAAAGCCTCAAGTACTTTCTGGAACAACGCATTTCCTCCCAGGAGAAACAAAAATGGGTGACTAATCTCTTTGGATATGATTATGAGATCATTTACAAGAAGGGCAAAGACAATGTCGTGGTGGATGCACTGTCCCAGAAATATGAAGACGAAGTATGCCTTTTTTCTCTTTCCTTCATTGTACCCGTTTGGCTCCAAGCTGTGCGCCAGGAATGGCTTCAAGATCCCAAAAGTTCACATCTGATCCAACAATTGCAGAACAAGGCTCTGGCTTCCCCAGGGTACTCTTGGCTCCAGGATGAGATTTGATACAAAGGCCGCTTGTATTTAAGTAAACAATCCAAGCTCAAATCCACTGTACTTTCTGAGCTTCATGCTACACCCACAACGGGGCACTTAGGGTTCAACAAAACATATGACAGGGTCAAACGTTCTTTTTTATGGGATGGTATGAAACAAGACATCTGTAAGTTTGTCACTGAATGTGAGGTGTTTCAACGCAACAACGAAGAAACAGTCAAATCTCCGGGCACCCTCCATCCGCTTCCGATTCCCCCTACTATTTGGAAGGATATCTCTATGGACTTTATTACAGGCTTACCCAAATTGGGGAATAAATCAATCATAATGGTGGTGGTGGATCACCTTTCCAAGTATGCTCATTTTTGTGCTCTTCACCACCCATTTACTGCATCCACGGTGGCTGAAATTTTCATGGACCAGGTCTTCAAGCTTCATGGCATGCCGCACTCTATTGTTTCTGATTGTGACCCAACTTTCACAAGCAATTTTTGGCAAGAACTATTTAAGCTACAAGGCACACAATTGCATCTCATCTCATCTTATCATCCCCAGACGGATGGTCAAACGGAAGTTGTCAACAAGTGTTTGGAAACATATATGAGGTGCTTTGCCTCTGAAAAACAACACCAGTGGGCTCAATGTTACCCCTAGCCAAATGGTGTTACAACACTACATACCATGCAACCACTTGCATGACTCCTTTTGAAGCGGTATATGGACAGAAGCCACCTTCAGTTCTCTCATACTTACCGAGTACCTCGAAGGTCTGGGCGGTTGACCAAACACTTACAGTCCGAGAGGATATTCTTCATACCCTTAAAGAGAACTTGGTCATGGAACAGAATCGCATGAAGCAGCAAGTAGATCAAGGTCGCTCTGAACGTCAATTTGCAGAAGGGGATCAGGTGTTTCTGCGACTACAACCATATAAGCAAACTTCCCTCAAGGCTGAGCATTTTCAGAAGCTAGCGCCCAAATTTTATGGTCCTTACAAAGTTCTCAAGCATGTGGGACAAGTCGCATATCAGTTAGCTCTGCCCAGTCAGTCGAAGCTACATCCTATTTTTCATGTTTCATGCTTGAAGAAGGTGATTGGAACCAGGTGCCAAATTCAAACCAACCTTCCAGAGTTAGCTAAAGAAGGATCCATTTGGCTATAGCCAGAAGTATTTTTGAACCAGCGTGAGCGTCGCCTGTGTCAGAGAACCATCAAGGAAGTGCTAGTACAGTGGAAATATATGACTCCAACAGATGCCACTTGGGAACCAACTACCATTCTGCAGCAGTTTCCACATCTCAAGCCTTGAGGACAAGGCTATTTTTAAGGGGGTGGACATGTTAAGGTCCTAATCCGCACATAGGTAGATCAATGTATTCGGATGTAAGAAAGGTCAATATTAATAAGGCCTTTCAATAAAATAGAATAAGGTGGGTGTAAGAAGACCTAATAGAAGCTTCCGCTTTGTTGACGGGCAAAATCGACCGTCCGTCAACTGAGAGAGTGGAACTGGTCCGGGGTTGTCTAATAACCCAAGCCGTTTGGAATGAACCACCCTGATGGGTTTAGCGGCTCTGTTAGCCGATCTAAGGTCCTAAGAAAACAAAAATAAAAACTATTCTAAACTAACTAATCTAACTAGTCTAACTAATAGACAAACTAATAAACTAATCTAACTAAAACTAACTATTAAAACAAACTAAATTAAAACTAATTATTAAAACAAACTAAAGTAATCTAACTCTAACTAATTAACTATCTAACTACTAACTGAAATATAACTTACTCACAAAATGTACAATATCTACAATTTACAGATTTAAATAAAACCTGAAAAGTTCATTTATAATCTGCCCTAAGACAACAAAATATATTTTTATTGATTTTATGATTTTATGAACAAGAAATAAAACCAAAACTAACTAAACAACTAATATACTAATTCTAAATATAAATCTAACTAAACATATATCTAACTAAACTACTAAACAAATGAATAAGAAACTGACCTGGAAACGCTCCAGGTTTGTCCTGTGTATGATGATTGTTCTAGCAGATTGGAGGGAGGAAACCCGCACCGAATTATCCAGGAGCTTCTCGTAAACGATAGCTGCAGTGCTTCTTCAAGTGTGTTTACAGTACAAACAAGACATAAAAATCACAACAATCATATGATTTATAAATCTCTACAATTAGATAAATCCGTATGCAAAGACTTATACAAAATAATTCAATTGATGAAGAAGAGAAATCTGTCATTCATAAACTGAACCAAGTAATTGTTGTGTTTTTAAATGTTGAAAGAAATCAGACATGGATCACATTAATTAATTCATATCATTCTGCAAAAGACTATGATAGCAAAAGTAGTCACTAATCAAATGCAAATTGATAAACATACACATGGAACAAAAGATTGATATTATGAAAGCGAAAGCTGTAGCAGAACATCAACTTCTGTCTCAGTTTGTATTAGAAATCCATTGCCTAGTTCTCCCAAAATGAGGATGATCCTTATTACAAAAAACAATAAGTATTTATAAGTTTTTCCACAGGGTAAAACCTCCATGTAGAAGTTATCAAACTGTTTACATAAAATCTGGGAGATATCCCAAATTTAACTAAACTAGGAATCTAAAGTAAAACTAAAATACACAAATATTCCCCTAGACTGTCCATCATGTCCCATTCAATTTGAATTTACATGAAAAGGGGCAAAAATGAGCAAGTTAAAAGGATTCTTTTTTAACAAAATGATAAAAATCTGATCCTATAGACTATCTACAGAATCTTGTGATTCTGTAGTTGGTCTAAATAAGACACAGAATCAACATCAAAATCGATTAAAAATCTTTTAAAAGAATTAAATTTAATTAACATCCAATAACTATTTGAAAATGAATGATTGAAATTGAAATGGTTATACCATTCGAAATCAAACAGGATCAAAATCCATCAACTGATCATAGAGATACGCGTGTTCTGTTTCTTTTGTTACCACAAAGTCGGGTTAATAGAATCACGATCAAACAACAAGGAAATCGTTTCATATCCAATGCAATCAATACAATTAAAACAAGTTTTATGCAATTGTTATGCCGTCTCATCAAAAGGTAACACAATCGAATCTAAACAAAATCATTTTCAAATTGTTATAACTGTATTGATATAACAAACATTTCATGCCATGAGCAAACTAAACCAACACTGGTGCGTAACTGTCTATAAACGAAATCGTAATGAAATCACTCAGCTGGTAACAGGGTTCATAAGAATTATCTGATCGTTTATTTTTTTAGTAAACTGGGCAGACAAGATAGATTTTCTTTGATTAAAATTATTTGTTTCAAACGCATTATAACCGGATTTGATAAAGATAACAATTATTGATCAATTCGTTTGCAAACTAAAACAAACAGATCAACTTTCACAATGTGAATCTAACTCATGAAAGTGATCGAACCAACTGAAAATAGACAACAATCCATTTAAGCGAATCAAACAGCGAGGGCTTTAACATAATCATCGTGAATCGAAACTACCCCATGATGCGGGCATGAATATTATTTGCACAGGCTTAAGTGAGAGAACTGTTTGCATAAAAACAGAGTCGTTCTTCTCAAATTGGAAACGGTCGAAATTGTATTCAGCATTGAAAATCATATGACAGCATATGTAACAACCAAACTCATACAATCATTCAACGATCACAGCATACAAATCAAATCAAAACGTGATTGTATTCCAAATCTAGCATGAAAATTTCTTGCCCTGAAACAAATCCAATTAAAAACAAGCCACGAATTTCGCCAACTTAATCAACTCAAATCCAATCGAAAACCAATCAAATCCGATACAAATCTACCAGTGACTAAACTAGGAATAATCAAATCATGTATCAAAACGAAACTCTAGTTATTTTTAGCAAAGTGAAACAATGTATAGGATGAACACCGAATGACAGAGGCATTTGAATGAGAAACAGAGCTATTTGAACACAGAATTCAAATCATTATATTAACCTTGATCATTCACAAAACTAAAACGATACCAAAATTCATACCTGTATGGCTGGATCACGACAATTTGGAGTTGATAACGGCTGTGGACGATTCAACATTCTTGAAAAGGATGGAGCCAGTTGTCTTCTGCTTTTTATCAGTCACTTGGAGCTGGTCTCTTTGGCTGGTCAATGCTGCAATTTGATCTTCCAGCGATTGAATTTTGGATTGAAGTAAAGGGACGTCAATGTAGTATCGTTCCAACCATAACTCACACTGGTCACACGATGACTTTGTGGGTTTTGAAAGAGCAGGCAAGGGTTTGGACACATCGTTGAGGGTTTCACTAGGAAATTTGATACCAAGGTAGCTAGGGTTATTCCTTAGGCAGGGAGGAAGATTCGTCACAAAATCATGAGGTGGCTCGGGGCATAAACCCTGTGAGTAAGGATACTCATCGGCTAAAAAACGTTCTATGTCAGAGTCTGAATCCTCACTTAGGACGATAGGCTTTGACTCAGTAGAGGGTTTAGGTTTGTTTCTAGCCATCCTTGAAATAAGCCTAGCGTTCTTTTTACCCTTGGCATTAGCAGTAGGGTTTGCCTTAGGATTTTTCCTTACAGGATTTTCAATCGTCCCGGCTTTCTCAGTTCCAATGTCTGGTAAGTCAATAGGAGGATCGACCGAAGGCTTAGGAGTGGGCAATAGGATATTGAAGGGCACGGGGGGTCCAGCCTTGACTTCACTCACCACAGGATTTTCAACCTGTATAGGGTTTGTGTCATCGAAACCATTTCGAGCGACGAAATCTCTCCAGCTATCACCATGTAAATTCAAGTGATAAACAACGATAAGTTTAATAAGCCCATGATGGAACAGGCTACTGTCATCCTTCTCCCTTTTAAACCTTTTCAACATCTTATATAAGCTGTGTTGAAAGTAGAAAGGCATGTTTAAAGGATACCCTATAAAATTCATTAGCAACCGCAGGTGGTAGAGAAAAACGAGTCCGTATCGACCTTCACAGTTCATGGACTACTTGAATAGCATCAATAGGTCGTGCCATCGTGGTTTGAGAATAGATATGGGCATACCTCTGTCGCAAGAGGTGACTTTGCGCGAGAGAAACAACAACGACCATGGAACCTCTTCCACTTTCGAATTTTTGAACCAACGCTGGCCTGTGGAAGGTAACCCTGTAGCAGAACTGATAAATCCCTCATCGATTTCCAACTGGATATCACCCACCTTGGCTCTACAACCATCGAAAGTTAAAGTGAACTGTTGTGCCACGAATAGGTTAAAACCCTCAAATCTCTGCACAAAGGTGAGCCAACCGTTAGCTTCCAAGTCTTTCCGGGAATTGTCAAACATTAACAAGGCTTGGTTGCCGTTTGGCTCAATTCGCACAACTGGTGCCATGGAACCGAGCACATGGTAAGTACAGGGTTTGGGTCATAGCACACAGAGGAGTAAAATGCATGCAGGGAGAGGTGAGCTAATAGAGGTAAACGGTGAAAAAGGGATAGGCATAAATGCCATCGTGCGAAGGTGGTGGAGTTTATCTCTGCCATGCATAAGAGTTATTACGAAAGTACAACCGCTAGTTTACATAGCTGTTCTACCCATTATAGCATAGCTCAACAATTATGTGAATTATCCGACCAATGAATCAAATGGTAAGTGTATAAACCAACGCACTATCAACGTTGTGCCAAAGTTTTGAACCATCAATAATTTGAAACCAAAATCAAATGTTTTAACCATGCGCCAATGTATCAACTCATATCAATAGTTTAACCAATGTGCCGATGGGTCTTTGTATAATCAACATACCAATAGTTATGAAAACATGAACATAGGTATCATATTAAAAGATATATATGAAGAATTTAATCATAATCCCTATGTATTTTCATGAAACCAAAGGTCATATAAATCCAAATGCCAATGTATTACAAACTCAATGAAACCAATTCACACAATCAATTTAAGAATGTCCAATGAGTATAGTTCGAAAGGGTTGCTAGCTACATAACGATAGGTGAAATGTAAGCGCAATAGGCATATTGACAAGAAAGATCATGATAGTTCAAATAATGATTTCAATGCGGCTTCAAAAGACCAGTGTTTTCATGCTTACAGTCGATAAAACAAAACGAAAATAAGTGTGCAAAAAGGTGCAAAGAATAAAAGTGTTGTTTATTTTGAAAATTGCGACGAAAAATTGATGTTTGCAAAACATTTGTGTAGGCAGCTTATAAGATGATGAAAAAATGTGAATTGGCTGCCAACAATGGCGACACACTGGTAGAAGCAGTTATCTCTGTCAAAACAAACAAATTCAGATTAGGACAACAAAAGATAATTCCAACTCAAAAATAACAACCAAAAAATCGTATAAACATCATCATTAACCAACTATTCCAGCAGTGTTTTAAAAGATGAAAACTGATAACAGTCTTAAGATCAGCAAGTCACAATATTAAAGATAAAATCTTCAATACTGTTGGCATAGCCACTGCTTTCAGCAGGCATCCATAGCCTCGACAGGGTTTCCATTTAAACCACTCTGACATTTGTATCCTTCCAAGAAGTTCTAGATCAGAATAAAGGACATTAAAGAGGTTTCCTTTTTGCAAATTTTCATGTACCCGACATTGCTTCACTGCCAGCGGGCCTGTTCAGTACCCCGACGAAGTTGTCTTGGCACCATACATGCATTTACTCGCTGCCAGCAGACCTGTTCAGTATCCCGACGGGTTTACAAGCACTTCCCACAACTCTTATTCATAATTTGTTTTGTTTTGTTTTTTTCATAGATATATATATTTGAGCGGGGTGACGCTGAAAATCATGATTCTTCATATTTTTTAGACCTCATCAGAATTTTTTAGGACTGTCCTCTATTTAGATCCAGAGATGTTTTATTTACAAAAACAACTTCCTAAGATAGGGAGACATCCTCTGATTCATTCCTTTACGAAATAAGGACAACGTAAAAAGATAATAGATGATCATGACAAGTTTTTCTCAGAGATAGAAATCAGTAAACTTCTTTCAAACAACAAACTTTTCCAACACATATGTAAATTTCAGAATTATACCATTGATGTTTGTACATATTTTTCGGAAGTTATTTCAGCGAAGGAAATTTCTTAGGTCTACATAGTTCAGTGTACAGGTATGTGTAAAAGAAAACACCAACTGATAAATTCAAAGAAAAATAAAAAATAAATAAATTGAAAAGCAAATGAAAAAGCACACAAAAATCAAGATATGTACATAAAATACAAGAGTTGTTATCAAGCAAAGTATCTTTTCAAGGCTTGGCCATTCACCGGATAGGTGTCAAGCTGCCCTTCAAGATTCTGTAATCGAAAAGAACTAGGACCCAACTTTTCAGCAATTAAAAACGGTTCAAGCCACAAGTTTTGAAATTTTGTGTGTTCTCCCTTTCCCTCATGCGGTTTGTCCCACTTCAAGACGAGATCGCCTACTTCAAAATTCCTATCAGAAGCAGAATTAGAATCGAACCATCTTTTAACCAATTTTTGATGTTGATCTAACTTACATTTAGTTTGCGCCCTTACTTCTTCTAGCTTCATCAAAGCGTTAATTCAATTTTCTAAAGGGGGACAATCTTCTTCTTGAACTTTCTGTGACAACTGAAGTGAAGGAAGAAGAATGTGAGGTGGAAGAATTGCTTCTCTACCGTAAACGAGAAAAAAGGGGAAGTTACCTACAACAGCTTTTGGCATTACCCTATCATCCCATAGTGCATTTAGCAACGCATTGTGCCAATTCTTGTGATTTTCAACCACCGTTCTCTTGATGATTTTGATCAAGTTCTTGTTTGTTGATTCGGCCAATCCGTTGCCCTGGGGGTAGTAACTAGTAGAATACTTCAGATTAATTCCTTTTTCCAAAGTGAACTCGCTCATCTCAAGAGAAGAAAAGTAAGAAGCATTATCGAAAACTAAATAGTCAGGGATACCAAAATGAGTGATGATATTCGAATTTAGGAAGGCAATTACCTGACTGGTGTTGACAGTTCTTAGCGCAGCAACTTCAGACCATCGAGTAAAGTAATCTATGGCTGTCACAATAAACTTGTGATGTTGAGAGGACGGAGGGTTGATTGGACCTATGATATCAAGGCCCCACTGCTGAAAAGGAGAATCTACTATAACGGGCTGCAAAGGAAAGGCTAGTTTTTGTAACCGCCCTAATGCTTTCTGATAGATGATACATTTACGACACAATGCATGGGCATCTCTAAAAAGTGTGGGCCAGTAATAACTGGCTCATAAAACCTTATGAGCAGTTATTTCACCACCAAAATGACCACCAGCTTCTCCTGCATGCAACTCTAGCAAGACTTTTTCTGCTTCGTCTTTTTCAAGACAGTGCATCAGTACGTCGTCAAAATTTTGACAAAACAGTATACCATTAACCAAATGAAAGGAGGTAGACTTTAACCTCAACGCTCTTCTCTTAGGGGGGTCTAAGTGATGAGGTGTTGACCCATGTTCAAGACAGAATCTAATATTTCCGTACCAAGGACTAACAAGGTTTTGTGCGCAACCGATTAAACTTTGATCACGTTGTCCTCGGTTTGACATATCACTTTCTTCTTGTTGTTCTTCTTCTGAATCAGCAACTAACTTTCATAAACCTTGGCCTCTCACTATCTGAGCTGGGGTGATCTCTAAGTCATACTCCTGCAAGGAGGTGGCCCAGTTGGCTCTCTTTTCTCCTAGTTCCTTCTGCACTAACAAGTTCCTCACGACTGGGCAAGGGACAATGAATTTCGTCCTTGACTCTAAAATATATGACCGGAAGTGATTAAATGCTTTGAAAACAACATAGGCTTGCCGATCTACTGCTGGGTAATTAAGTTCAGCGCCTTTGAAAGCAGATCTCATAAAGGTGATGGGTACTTCTTGGTTCTCGAAATTCTTTTGGGTTAGGACGGTGGCATAGGAATGGTCAGACGCAAAAGTATAGAGTGTAAAGTCTTGGGAAAAGTCAGGGCTCATGAGAGATGGAGCATCTATTATGGCCTTCTTTATTGCATTGAAAGCCCGATTTTCTATGGGTCTCCTGTGATATTGGGTGTCTTTCTTAATCAAATTCTGTAAAGGCCTGACCATTTCGGAGAAACTGGGGACGAATCTCCTCACGAAGTTAATCTGGCCTAAGAAAGACTGCATGGATTTTTTGGATGTAGGAGGGGAAAGTTTTGCGATGAATTGAGTCCTTTCGGGGTCAATAATCATCCCTTCACTAGACATAATGAATCCTAGGAGTTTACCCTGTTCTACTGCAAAGATGGATTTTTTCGAATTTAAAGAGATGTTGTATTTACGACATCGCAGTAGGATGGCTTGTAAGTGAGCTAGATGATCGTTTTTGTTTTTAGAAAAAATAGTCACATCATCTAAGTAAACTACGACAGACTGATTAATTAAGCCTCGGAAAGAAATGTCCATTTCTCTCTGAAAGGTGGCACCAGCATTAATCAATCCAAAGGGCATTTTACGACAAGCATAGGTGCCCCACGAAGTACGGAAGGTAGTTTTTAGTTGGTCTGGTGGAGACATCAGGACTTGGTTGTATCCAGAGAAACCATCTAACAGGGATAGCCTCTCAGAACCAGATACCTGTTGAAGGATCTTTTCCATGGGCGGGACAGGATAATTGTCTTTATCAGACACTCTATTGAGGTTTCAGAATTCGACGCAAAGTCAGATTTCCCCATTTTTCTTCCGGAATGGGACAAGGCTAGAAACCCACTGAGTGTGTCTAACAGGAAAGATTATCTTAGCATTTAGGAGTTTATTCAATTCTTTTTGAACGGTCGGTTCCAGTTTAGGGTGCATTTTCCTCAGTTTTTGTTGAAAGGGTAGGGTTTGGGGTTTCATCGGGATGACATGCTGTATGAAATTAGGATCGAAAGTTTTGAGATCATCATACATCCATGCAAAGACATATTTAAATTCTTTGAACAATTTAATGAATGCAGCTTTTTCTTGTTGAGAACATCCCAACCCTAGATTAATATACTTAGGATTTTCATTAGTTCCTAGGTTTACTTTTTCATAAGATAACGAGGAACTATTGGTTTTATAATTGATCGTGTTTTTAAATTTATCTTCAAAATCATAAAACTTCTCTAGTCTAATTACAGATTTTGGGATCGAGTTTACCATATCCGACAGAGCTTTAGGAGTTTTCGGATTAGGTATTACTGTAAAATCGTGCAAATTGTCATCGTGCGTGCGTTCGTCTATCATCGTGCCTTGAAAGGTTTCTTCCATGTGCAGAAAGTTGATGATCTGTTGATCGTCGTCAAAGACTCTCCAGTTCGTGATATTGTCAAGAACAGATGGTCGAAACAACAGCTCAACGGAGAATGCGTCTGGGGACAAGCCTTCTGTAGGAAGAAGTTTAGAAGCTACATTAGCTAATAGGTCTGCTTCAACATTATTTAATCTAGGAATGGAATTTATATTGAAAGAAGAAAATTTATTCATTAAACTCCATACCTCAGAATGGTAGCTTTTGAGATGTGAAGACAGATAGTGGATAGAATCTCTTACCTGTCTAACCACTATTTCGGAGTCGCCAAAGACGATAAAATTTTGAATGTTCATATCGAAAGCTTTTCTAAGACCTTGCAGTAAAGCCTCATATTCTGCAGTATTGTTAGTACATTCAAATTCCAACCTACATGCTATCAATGTTTTATTACCTGCCGGATCGATAATGACGCAGCCTGCTCTAGCTCCTTCTTTGGACTTTGACCCGTCAAAATAAAGAGACCAGATTTGATTTGCATCGGGCACATGGGATCGTTGCGTGGAAGCTATTGGCTGCATATGTGCTACAATCTCGGACTGCTGTTCTGGATTGATGATAGGTGAAGCCTCGGCCATGAAATTACCGAAGAAGGTGTCCATCCCTTGTATTTCAGGTGAATCAGTAGAAGGTGTATATGGTTCGTTAGGATCGTTCAAATCCGTGACCGCGAACTTAAGGTAGCGTTCATGATTCACCCTAATCTTGTTAGGCTTGCCATTCTCTGGAAGCCATAGGTGAGACCAGTCTGTCGCGAAGTAACCATGTAGCTGCTTCGACCAGTCCCTGCTTAAAAACAAACCATACACTTCTGGAATATCCACAACGATTATATCAATAACCTGATGAACCTTGGGGTTAGACGATAATCTGATAAGTACATTCTTTAGTTCACCTATAACTTTGACATTTGTTCGATCAAGTTGTATGATTTTTAAAGTCGATGGTTCCACTTCAGCGTTAATCTTCTGGCAGACAGACCAAGGCATCACATTGGATGATGCCCCTGAGTCCACCATACAATTATGCACGTTTCTATTGAAAATTTCTAAAGTTAACAAGAAAGGAGGTACATTTTTGCGAGTACTAAGAGTGGTAGCTTGTGGCTTTTTACTCGCGGTCTCTACGACTACTTTATCTACATTATTTACATTATTTACATTATTTACATTACTTACAGGAAGTCTTCCTTTATCTTGAGGATCAAGATTATTTTTAGTGGAAGTCTTCTGGGGAGCTTTGTTTTGCACAACCTTGTTACCATTAGCATTACCATTTTTGTCATTCTCTGAGATATTTTGCAACATTTTTTGTAACAAAAATGGAAACTTCAATAACTCATAAATAGAAATGTTATCCCTTAACTTTTTAAGATCTTCAACAACATCATAATCTAAGTTGGGGTTCACATTACTCTGTTTAGTCTCGGCTGATTTAGATTGCTTTGGAGGCGAAGTTGTAGTGTTTTCGGAAGAAGGTTTGTTTGTTGTCTTACTCCTGGTATTGTAGGGATGAACTGTCCTGAAGTTAGCTTGAAAGATGCTATCCGAGAAGTGTCCAAAAATGTTTGGAGAAGACTCTTCTTCTTGGACTGTCTCTTGTTCAACTACCTCCTCAGGAATCTCAGGGGGCATCAAGTTATCTTGGGCTTCTAGAATTGTTTGAAGAGCGCATTGCAAACTTTCTAGATTAAGGTCTTCAGTGGTTGGGTTAGGTCAGTTGGTAGGAAAAGGCTTCCGAAAAGGGGGTTTGTAGGGTCCTTTACTCGAGGAAGCTTCTTCGGTTGACCTTTCTAAGTCTATAACTTGATTTGACAATTTTTGAACAACTTTAGTTAAGTTTTCTAAATCAGAGTTTTCAGGTTGTGTTTTACTCAGAATGGGTCTGGGGAGAATTTCGATCTTCTTTTTGGAAGAAGAACTAGTTTCTATTTTGTTGCTAGAAGAGTCTTTAAGACTAAGTATGTCTTTTTCAATCTGGCTAGCCTCTTCGAAGGCCTCTAACAACGTGGCTTTCTTAGATCGTTTAACCCAAATAGCTATGCTTTGATGTAAAGCTTTAGTGTAGTAAGCTATTATAAGACTCTCGGTAGGCATGGAATCCGTAGGGATTTGATTTTTAAGTGTTAAGAATCTTTGATTAAAATCTTTAACTTTTTCTTTTGGGTTCATTCTTAAGCTAGAAAGATCCATGACTAGGACTTCCGGAGGCTTACCGTCTCCGAATTTTTCCAAAAAGCACGACTCAAACTTTTCCCAAGACACGATGGTATGGGGTTGGTGGGAAAAGTACCATGTGGATGCATTACCCTCAAAAGTATAAGGGAAAAACCTACAGACAACATCTTCATGTTCGACATTGCGGAGTCTTATGGCTAACATGAAATTTTTAATGTGATCTTCAACTATCTGTTTTGATTCAGGATCAAACTTGGGAAGCCATTTCTCCGGGTGCTTAGGTAGAGGATGTTGAGCTCCAGGCACAGCTACGACGTCCTGGTCAAGCTAGGGTCTAGCAGGGTTGTTCTGATTTTCCATTGGGGTAGTGGGTGTGGAAGGCTGAGAAGGGGAACTCCCTGTGTCAGAGGAATCTCCTTCAGAAGTGGAAGGAGATGATGGAGGTGGTGAAGGAGGTATCCCAGATACTCCTGCAGTAGGATTTAAGATTGGATCTGAAGGATTCACAGTAGGATTAGTGTCACCTAATTGTTCCCTGATATCAGAGAAGTCTAAAGGTTGACCCCACGGATGGTTTGGTTGCCTCAGACAAGATAGGGCACTATGTGTTTTTATAAGAGATTGATGGACAATCTCTTGTATGTCACCACCTGTAGGATTAGAGGTTGCTGGCTCAACTGTGATCTGTGGATCGTCGGTTGAAGTAGTTGCTGTTTGAGGGGGAATATTATCATTTGAATGGATTCTAGTCACTATAGGTGATCTATTAGGGGGGGGAGGAGTCTTGTGACCGCCTCGTGCCATTAATTAAATTCAGACCCTCCTTCTAGCACCATTTGTTGACGGGCGAAATCGACCGTCCGTCAACTGAGAGAATGGAACCGGTCCGGGGTTGTCTAATAACCCAAGCCGTTTGGAATGAACCACCCTGACGGGTTTAGCAGCTCCGTTAGCCGATCTAAGGTCCTAAGAAAACAAAAAGAAAAAATATTATAAACTAACTAATCTAACTAATCCAATGTTCCAAACCCAGGCTGAGGTCTTGCAAGCATATTTGCAGTTAGAGGGAAACCAATATAAGCATATAGATCCAATTGTGGAAGATTTGAGAGCAGACCTGAAAAACTTAACATTTCAGTTGAATCAGAATAAGGGAAAGGAAAAGAGGGAGGATGTTTGGTGCACACTTTGCATAACAAAATATCATCATAAGAATGAGTGGCCAACTTTTGCGCAATACTTGGGAGCAGGAATGTTGAATCCTTTAGCCCTAGGAGGACCATGGTGTGAGATATGTAAAACACATGGAAATGATCCTTATCATTGTCCCATGATGTAGGAGTATCAAACAATACCAAAGACTACAATTTGTAATTTTTTCAAGTTAGTTGGACATGAAGACAGGGACTGTAAAACCTTGGAGATAATGAAGGAGAGGACATCAGATGCATATAGTGTACAAGTTGAATTAATGACAACACAACCTACGAAACAACTGCAAATATAATAACGTGCATCATCCAAAATATAACAATGCGCAACAGTTTGTAGTTCCACCACAATATAATAACACAAAACATTGTGGAGCACTAGTGAAATATAACAATGCGTAGTAGTGTGCAATGACACCACAATACAATAATGCACAACCACAGTAAAATCAAGCACCACAGTATAATACACCGCGTAGAGACAATGAAGGAAACATAGGAGGCTTTAGAGGAGGAGGTCATGGGGGAAGAGGATTTGGAGGAGGTAGAGGACTAGTAGTTTGTCACAGCTGTTAGAAACCTAGACACTATGAAAGATATTGTATGCAGTCTCCTGTGACATGTATGTTTTGTCGCATAGTAGACCATGATACATATGACTTTCTGACACTTCTGGTAAATATACAGGAAAAAAGGAACCAAAACAATCAGAACGTCCAATGGATTGTTGTGGAAAACATAGAAGATGATGGGAAGAAGATCAATATAGTTACTAGAGGTGGAGCTAAGACAAAATCAGATGAAACAAATAAGGATTAGGACCAGTACCAGTGGGTCAGGAAGAATACAGAACCTGAAAATAAATTTGATGCATGCAAAGAGAAGGATACATTCAAAGAAGCTAGACATGAGATTCTGGAAGAAAACATTGCATCGGCTTCAGGAACAAAGCTAGTAGATGATATATCAGTGTATGACATGCCTCCATTATTTAATCAGACCAATAGAGAATAAACATCATAATCAACAAGTAATTTGAGAAACGTTTTGGGGTCTTTTGTGAAGTTGTTGAATGATAAAAACTCTTTACAAGTATAACATAATTTGTTAGAGGAGTGCACTTCTAGAGAATAAATGAAATTAGAACACAAGAGAGTCAATCAGGTTTGTAAGAAGAGAAGAACAATTAGGGAATTCATGTTGAATGCAAACATTGGATATTTCAATATGGGTGATATCATACTAGACTTAGGATTTGAAGTCAATGTTTTTCCTAAAACGACATGGGAAGCTATGGGAGAACCTACATTGGGATTCTCACATATTCAGTTGAAGATAGAAAATCAACATAAAGTGGTGCCAATTGGTAGATTGTGTTGGATTACTGAGAGGGGGGGTGAATCACTAATAGCGCAATTATAATCTTTTTTCTTCAAATGTTATATCAATGTAGAATTATTATCCAATAATGAGCAGTAAGAAATAAACAATCACACATATACACAGTACAACAGTGTTTTACATGGAAACCCAAATCGAGAGAAAACCACATAATTCTTTTTCTTATATGTCTTGAAGAATTACATTCATTGGAAACACCAACTTCCTTTGTTTTCCAGCTACAACTAGAAGGAGGCTCCAACCCCCTAGTTTCTCAGGCTACAACCTGAGGGAAGCTCCAACTCCCCAATTCTCTGGCTACAACCAGAATGAGGATACAACCCCCAATGTTCTCCGTCTACAACCAAAAGGTGGCTACAACCACCTGTCCTTGCCCCGTCCTGCCACCCTGAAGTAGAAGTAGAATGATGGAACCACAGTCACACTATCACTATGAGATATATCGTTATAAACCTGTACCAATAAATCTGAACCATGCATCAACCATGCATCAACCTGTACCTCAACCTGTAATCAACCTGTACCATAAACAAGTGCATCAACCATGCACCAACTTGTAATCAACCTGTACCATAAACAAGTGCATCAACCATGCACCAACCAGTAATCAACCTGTACCATAAAAAAGTGCATCCAACCATGTACCAAGAATGTACCAATCATGTGTCAACTACTCATCAACTATGACTCATCAATATGTACCAACATCATCAACTATACACCTCATGTATGTGCACCAACTCATCAACTACTTGTCTCAACCATGTACTCAACATGTACCACAACCAACAGCCCTCATCAATTTCATCATCCAAATCTGAATTGTAGCTTTGTAATAGACTTGGTGTATATGATCACATTCCTGCAAACCTTCCTTCACTTTAAAAACAAGAGACTACCATTTTCATCAAACTTTTCTTTAGTCTCACATGCCTAGTTTTGGATTAGTCAACAACCCTAACTTGAAGTAATCATAAATTTGAACCTGTAATGCATAAAGATATGAGACTGATACACGGTGTTCTTCAGTATGTTTAATGCAATTCCTCCAAGCGTCACTACTTGGAACCTCTCAGAAAAGGAGTTATAGAAAAAATAGCATACGTTGCTGAATTCTGGCGTATTCTAGAGAGCGACCTTGTAGAGTGTGCCCTACACAAAATATTTGATAACATGATCTAAAGCTATTACATCGCATACTAAAAATTTTACCCTAACCAACACATTTAGTCTCACTGAATTTGGATCTGTTCTGAAGAAGATATGCTTTTTTTACCCAAAACACATGATTTTGACTAGTTTCAGGACTGACCACAAACCCTATTTTCCATGGAGTGTAACTCCCAAAATACAACGACCCACAAGATGCATTTTTAACCACATATATCTGCATATGTTTTATCATTTGCATAGCAATTTCTGGATCTGAATCATTATAGAAATTTTTTTATAGAGAAAATGGTGAGATGACCTGTAAATAACATACCTTAGAAAGCACCATCAAAATAATTTATCCTTCCTTGCATTTCGGCCTTCTTTTCTTCAATTTCCTCAGAATTTTGGCTTAGATATCATTTGGTTACCTCAGACACCTATAGATATTCAATATTCTCAAGTGTAATTCAAATGAGAGAGCCTTGCCTCTTATTTATACTCTCCAAGTAGCTTCCTTAAAAACATCTTCTAGGTCACTTGACCCACTTTCCTTATTTTAGGGTTGGGTCCACTTTT
>ML852248.1:0-22534 GCA_009831015.1 Picea engelmannii
AGGGAGAGAAGCTCCCCATATAGCTCTTCAGAGTTATTTTTAGTATGCACTGGAGTGTATGGAGCCCCGAGTCTTCAACTGGTGTGAAGGGGTTCTTAAGAGTATGAAAAAACAACTGACCAAGTGCAGGAGTGGTGGATTGAAACAGTTTGGATACAAGTCGATTTTGGTATCCTTATTCTTAGAGAGGGTCATAGTTTTGTGCTTATAGGTAGAGTGGGGTATACCTGCCCAACAGGATCTGAGAATGAAGAAGTGGGTCGACATCATGGCATGACATGCAGCTAGTCCCATCATTAGGTATAACGATGTCTTATTCGACTGGTTGAGAACTCAAATGCTCATGGTCGATGATTACGAATATGTCGGGCTAGACTTCTGAGAAGATCTAGACTTAACTCTTCTCGAGGGTTCCCAATGGGGGGACACAGGTAAGAAGGAAATTTTTTTATATGATGTTTTTGTTATTTTTAATGATATAAAATGTTTTTTATGGTGTTTATCCGATGACTAATCAAACGCTCTTTGATGATGCATATGTAGGACCTTATCGTCCTCCTGGTTCATCCCCTATCTAGAGGAAAGGCGAGAGAGGTGACATAGTAGGAGTAGTTGTTACTAACTTCGAGACCCTAGAACAAAATATGGAGGGACTCACGATGAACATCCCAGATGCCTCTATTGATGATATCCCGAGGCATTACTAGCACCACACAATGGGTGTATCTACTTTCATCAGTTGACTACTCCGTAGAGTAGCACGGGCAGTCACATGTTATAGTGAGAAACATGCTTGATGATCTATTGTATATGAAGCCATGTGCTTCACATTTTTTATATTTTGGTCTTCGGAAAAAAACACTTTTTTGTAAACTTTTATCGTTATATAAATATGAGGCTTCTACCATCTTACTTGTTGTATATACAAAGTGTGATTGGATTTTATAAATGTCTCAAATGTCTTATTAACACATAATTATCCAAATCATCTGTTAATGTATTTAGACATCTAAGACTGTGTTGATATTCAATGTAATCAAAATGACGCTCCAAGAGGCGAATTCGTAAATATACCCTTAACAATGTAGGACTTCGAATGGAGTAAACGTTACTCAACTGTAGGACTACTAACTACGAATCAATTCGTACAATAAGGTGACTGATTCCAAGTGAAAAAACATCGGTCAATAATTCAATGACTGAACTATATTCCACAATATTGTTAGTCACACAATCAAGGCAAACACCATGTAGACTAATCAATTCATCCGTAGGTGCATAGATTGCCCAAGTAGCAGATGCTAAGTTCTGATTACTGCGACTAGCGCCATCATCGAAGTCAAGGTAGGGTAGTGAAGACATCGACATATAAAAACCAAGCACAATGCAAGGTAAGAAGCTAAAGGTCGAAACCAAACAACGAAAAAGAACACAAGAGTATTATACACTAAAGTACAATCACTCATGCAAAAATGACTTAAGCATAGTACTTCTTCAAGTAAAGCCCATTTATGGGTTCACTCAAAGGGATTCCATCATAATCAACCAGATCATAAGTTCCCTTCTCCAACACTTATTTGACAATATAATTCCCTCGCCACATTGGATAGAATTTACCAGCCCCTAGCAAATCATGATCTTGCTCATAAAGAAGAACTAGATCACCTTCAGAAAAAACACGTGGCTTAACATGCTTGTCATATGGGGCTTTGACACATTTCTTCTGAGTTTCAATAACTAAGGCGGCATCATGATGGGTTTCGTCTAATTGCATCAAATACAAAAGACGCTCCTCTTTAGCAAAGGTGTTAGGGAGAAGTTCAACGACTAGTTTCAAAGATGGTATCTCACATTCAATCAGAAAAATTGCTTCAATACCATAGACTAGCTGGAAAGGTGTGAATCCCTTAGGAGACTTAACAAATGTTTGATAGGCCCATAATGTTGAGAACAACATCATGTGCCAATTTGACTTATGAATTCCTACCATCTATTGAAGCATAGTAGTGAGAACTTTGTTAATTACTTCAATCTAGTCGTTGACCTGTGGGTAATAGGGGGTTGAGTTTTCATGGCAAAGACCCAACTTTTCAGTAAGTTCAGACATCATAAAATTTTGAAAATGACTACCATGATCAGTGACAATGGCTTGAGGGACACCAAATCTAGTAATGATATGATTGAATATGAACAAAGCTGCAGTTTTCCCAGTGTTATCAAATGTAGGCATTGCCTCGGCCCATTTAGTGAAATAATCCACAACTACAATGATGTATACATGCCTTCCGACCGAGTGAGGGTTACATGTCATGAATTCAATGACCCATTTAGCGAATGGACCAATGGAAACCATAGGGTGGAGAGGATCAAGGTGAGATCGGATCTTATTGTTATAAGTTTGACAAGCGTGGCATTTCTGGAAAGTAGTAATGCAATCCTTAAATAATGAAAACCAAAATAACCAGCTCATAAGATATTTTGGGCAGTGGCATACCCAAACATATGACCGCCACATGATCCAGAGTGAAAATCATTCAAAGTTTTCTCAGCTTCATCTTAGGTGAGACATCATCGAAAAATGGAATCAATACCACGATGGTAAAGGGTATCACCAAGGATGGTGTATTGACAAGATTGATACCGTATACGATGATGATCTGTACCAGAAAGATCAGGCTGAAAAGTTTGGGTCTGGAGATATATGATGATATCTATGTACCATACATCATCAGAACTGATCAGAAAGAGGTATTCATCAAGTAATGAATCCTCTGCCACATGTTCTATCTCAGTAGAGGGAAGGTCATATATCAATTTGGAAAAAACCAAAGACTTCTTTGACTTTGCACATTCAAACTCCAAGTCAAACTCCTAGAGAATCACTATCCATTTGGATTACTTGCCCCCTAACAATTTTCAAGTAAGGATATGTTGCATGGGGTTGCAATCGAAAATAATTGTGGTCCTGCGTAATAAGATGTAGTGACGAAAATGTTGAACAACTTGAACAACTGCCAAGGCCAATTTCTCCACATGTAAGTATTTGGTTTCCATAGTTGTGAGACTCTGAATCAAATAGTATATCACATGATCGTCATGTGAATCATCTTCTTGGACTAAAACCATGGAAATGGTAGAGACTGAAGCAACTAAGTACAGGAAATAATCTCGACTATAGTGAGGGGGAAACAATACTGGTGTACGTGTTAAGGCAATTTTTAAAGCCTCAAAATCTTTGTTTTCAGTTTCATCCCATACGAACTCGTAACCTTTCTTGAGGAGCTGAGTGAATCCTTTCGTTAATTTAGCATAATTGGGAATGAATCGACGTAAAAAAATTTCCTTCCCTTGCAAACTTTGGAGTTGGCGTAACGTGGAAGGAGGAGGTAGATTAAGAATATCCTCAACCTTCAGAGGGTCTACCCAAATCCCATGTATAGACAAAATGAAACCAAGAAGTTGGTCAGATTCCACATAAAAAACACATGTGTGTGTGTTAGCACTAAAGTCACCCCTGGATTGCAATAGAGGTAAGATCGATACCCATCAGATTTTTATGTCATAGGTTGGTTATAAAAAAGTTCAAATGGGCGCAGTCTCGAGTAAATATCATCTTAACTCAGAAAACTAGACTAGCATGCACAAGCATGTGAGGTCTTGGTTCAACTTCAGTGAGTAGTTTGTAGTAAAGATGAGTAGGAGGAATACTTTGGTGAGGAAAACGTAGAGGTCTATCACGGACATCAGGTCTTCCAGTAGCCCAAAGAAGAAAAACTTAAACACAAGAACTTCTTGAATTTAAATTTCAAAGAAACTGAAAGGAATTATAACAACACTATAATCAAACTTTCATCATAATGTGGTCACAATAATTCAAGTGAATCAGTCAATCATGATCACTTTCAGTATCAGAGGCAAACAAGATGGAGCAAGAAAGAAGTCTCAAATACAGATACATAACTAGAAGCTAGAGGCTTTACTAAAACTTTACCATACATGAGCTCTTCTCTACCATCGACCATTACAAAATATAAAAACTGAGTATATATACTCAAATCAACTCACCCCCCTACAGAAGCACGCTCTGGTAACTGTATTCAAGGCTTGGCATCTACATCTTCCTCTATCAGACCGCACTTTCACTCTTATGTTAGACGTGATCTCGAATCAGTATGGGATTTGCAGGAGAATCCATTGTCAGGGGGACCTTAGGTTGACAGTTTGCCTCCACGACCACTTTTTCCATGATTTCCATTTACGGGGTGAAACGAGGTTTCAACTACCTCCCCCCATTTCCATTAAATTCTTTCTTTGGGATCAGAATGAAGCCTGACACCCAGTAATTCTTTAGTCTGTGCCCATGACTTCCTCAAAATGATTTCGGCACCTCGGGCCATGCTGCTTTCCTTCTGCATTCAACACAGGTGCTCTCGGCCTTTGGCACGACTCCCCTCTATCGCTCCAATCTTACATGTGACCTCATGCCACGACCTAGAGCTTCCATCTAAAGGTGTTGTTGGGACTTTTACTTTTGGGAGTTTTCACTCCAACTTGATTCCAACATCGTGATACTCGAAATCACAACATGACCTTTGAGATCGGCGATCGATCTTCTTCAAAATAGATGACCACGATCCTTTCCCCGTCAACATGAAACATCAGCTATGAAATGAGCGTTGGCCCCTATTTATGGACCAACTTCCATGTGACCCTGTGCTGAGACCATGGGCCCAATTCTCAAGCGCTTCACGATATTACGTTTCAGGGGTCTTGCATCATGTTCTACTTTCGAAACCTGATCCACGAAATCTCGATCCATTTGATATGGTGCCACACATCCCCTAATTTGAACGGATCAGACTTAAACCATCGGCTTTTTGGGTCTCAGTATTTCGAGCTATGGATGCACCTTTTCGATGAGAACCATGAACTCTCAATTCCCGATCCTCCAAAAATTGTCGATCTCATATCAAAGGCCCTCGACTCTTCATGATCGGACGACCCAAATTATTTCATGATTTTGCACTTCATGAGTTCTGATGACTTTTCTCCTTGACTTATTCATCTCGCAAAACTGTGAAAAACTGCTCCTTGCCCACTCACTTGATTTGAGACCACATCAAACTATTTCATGTGTCGCGCTTGGTGCTCACGACTATGGCCTGTGAACAATTACTTGGACGATTGGATGGGGGCTTATGGAAAACAAAGGATTAGTGACAAAGGAAAAGAGAGAGGTGATCGACTTTATGGAAAACAAAGAGTTTTATGGCCGATATTTCTCAGGCAAGCTACTAAGGAAAAACAGGTCGATCAAATGGATGAGGGAAAACAGAAGAAAACTACAGGATGAAAGATGAAAACTTATGATCAGGTCTGTAAAAGGAGAAGAGACAGGGAAAATTTGCAGACTTAAGGTAGAAACCACAAAACCTAAGGATTTGAAAAGTTGATGTGCTAGCATTAGGCTCCACAGGGGATGACATGATCCCTACAGGCTGCCAAGAATGTGTAGTTCCAGTGAGTTTGTTGTTGGGTTATGGAGTCATGCTCAAAATATTCACAAAATAAAATAGGGAAATATGTACACTACTCTACTAAAACGAAAACAAACACATGGGATACAAAAGGAGCTTATTTATGTACAATCCTAAACTAACTGAAAATTTTACGAAATGTTAGGTGAAAGAAAGCTTCCACCATAGATATTCAAGTAACTATCTAACTAAAAGGCCCTTGGATCTATCAATGATTTATAACATATGATGAAACCATGAAAGCAGAATGGTTACATCCTTCCAATATCCTCTGAATGTTGAAAATGAGATGAAGCTGAGAGGCTTCAAAGTGTGGAGGAACTGTAACTCCATGTACTCCCTGGATGGCTCATAGAATAGGTGACAGAAAGCATGTTATGTCTGGAAGCTGCTCACACATGGTTGGATATCTATGGCAAGCTCAGTTAAATGAGAGGTTGATGCAGGATGACTGATTTCAGATGATGTCTACTCACTTACAGACTCTGAGCAGGATGTAAACTGCATCTTCGGATCCTCATCAGATTCATAATCATCATAAATAAGGACCATGGGAAAGATCTTCTTTTTTTCATGTCGTTTTGTGTCGTCAGAGTGATCAAATGTAGGATAAGATTGCTTCTCATCATCACTAGAATATTCATCAAAAAATGGTTTCCCTTCATATCTATGGTCCATATCCAAAACAGTGATCCCATAGAGAATATAACTGTTAAAAATATCCATTTCAGGGACAACAGTAACTGTTTCTTCTAGTTGTTCATACATATGATTTTTCTCTTTAATCCTAGGTAAAAATATATCATGGGAAGCCTCTTAAAGGAAAAGAGAAGAATCTTCCTCCACAACCATCTCTTATTCATCATAAGCAGGGCTACCAGGAACATCTGCTTCAACCCCATATCCATGAGAGCTATCTACTATAGACAACATCTGCTCTATAAACTTAGAATTTTCACAAGAGGCATGTTGATCTTTATGAACATCTAAAAGAATAGATGTATCTGAAATGCTGTCATATGTTTCTTTGTTAGGGCTAACATAATGAATATCATTCAATGCCTCTATATTTTCATAGAAAATTTTTTCTTCTACAGTAAAAGCTTCATCACAAACATGGTTTTTTGGACCAACAGAAGCTTCATGAAACAAAGAAAATTCATCACAACATCTTTCATAAAGATTCTCAGCTGGAAAATAATCCTTACAAAATGAATTGAAATTTGTATGAAAACCTATCAAAGAATTGATGCCTGCAGTAGGAAGAGATTGACACCAATCAAGAGAAATCCATTTTAATAAACACTTGAAAAGATGAATCTAAACATCTTCATGCATGATATGAAATCGATGAATAAATTCATGAAAGTCCAGCAAATTTTCAGCTGGTACTTCCCACTCTTTGCCTCGAAATTTAGGAAGGCTATCTTCCCATTCATCTCTATCAGGCAGTGGATTTGGGAAACCAACTATTTTTGAAAAATCACACAAGGCATACCTTGGAGCCCTAGTCTCTTTCATTTCAAACCAGTGGAGTCGCCAGTGGATTCTTTAGGCAAGGAATCACCAGGTGAAAGATGTGCATATTTGAATTTGTATGGTCTTTGTTCACCATCAAAGACCAGATCTGATTGTCTTTGTTCTCCCAGGGAACTTCTCAAGCTGAGAAAGAAGCTGCTAAAAACTTTCTAGAGAAAGATCCTCTCGGTTAGCTTCAGGTGTGATAGAGGAAGCCAAAACTGAAAAATTTGAGTGGAAAAAGTGGAGTTGCTAGGTGCAAGTGCAATCTTCAATGGTTTTGATATCTGATGCACCTTCAGAATCAGAAAATTTGTTGTCATTCAATCCCAGGGAAAAGTCTTCAATTCGTTCCCTAGTAACGACACCAGAAATGTTAGCACCGGAAATCACCCCTGGATTGCGACAAAGGTAAGCCCAATACCCATCACAATTTTATGTCACAATTTAGTTATAAAAAAAGGTCAAATGGGCACAGTATCAAGTAAATATTGTATTAACTCGGAAAAATGGACTAGCATGCACAATCCGGTGAGGTCTTGGTTCAAATTCAGTTAGTAGGTTGTAGTAAAGGTGAGTAGGAGGAAGACTTTGGTGATAAAAACATAGAGGTTTGTTGTGGACATCGGGTCTTCCAGCAGCCCAAAGAAGAAAAACTTAAACACAAGAACTTCTTGAATTTAAATTTCAAAGAAACTGAAAGGAATTATAACAACACTATAATCAAACTTTCATCATAATGCAGTCACAATAATTCAAGTGAATCATTCAATCATTAAATGTTTCAGTATCAGAGGCAAACAAGATGGAGCAAGAAAGCTGATTTTCATTAAGAAAGAAGTCTCAAATACAGATACATAACCAGAAGCTAGAGGCTTTTCTAAAAATGTACTATACGGGAGATTTTCTCTACCATCGACCATTACAAAATATGAAAACTGAGTATATATACTGTTGTAGGTGAATCCCCCTATGGACAAGTGGATTCCCTCTTGGCCTCTAGAATCCTAAGGCCAAGACAAAAAAGTTCTTAACGTGGACACTGACTTCCTTTTAGATCTAATCGAGCTAATAAATGAAAGAGAAAGAGAAAGATATGTACCTTGTTAGTGACGTTTGTCCTTGCAAAGTCCTGGCTGAGCTTCAAACTTGAGCTCCCTGATAAGTCCTGCAAAACAAACAAGGATACAATGGACTTCCTACTTTACTGATATTAGCTCAATCATAGATCCATCTACTGTAGACAAACTCATATGGAACAAGCACAAGTTTGAAAGAAACAGGCCAAGCATTGATTATTTAATGAGAACAAGTAAAAGTACTTACAATCCTTTGAATGAAGGTGCAACAACCTCTTCCAGTTCTCCTTGTCCAACCCCTTTGCTCAATCAATCTCCACTGATTTCTTTGATGACATCTCACTCATGAGATCATAAGTTTGATGTAATTCTCAATTTTCATTGTCCCTTTCACCATGAGAAGGCCTCCTTATATAACCTTAGAGAGTTCCAACCACTTGAGATATATTTGGGATAATTTGAGGATTCCTCTCCTTCAGTTGAGGATCTCCCCTAAGATCATGCCTTGACCATCTATTCG
This sequence comes from Picea engelmannii, assembly GCA_009831015.1. Classification (NCBI taxonomy): domain Eukaryota; kingdom Viridiplantae; phylum Streptophyta; class Pinopsida; order Pinales; family Pinaceae; genus Picea; species Picea engelmannii. The sequence goes on from ML852248.1 coordinate 8,655, forward strand.
AATCCAACTACCTTCATGAATTGAGAGATTCTTCCCTTATTTGCCTCAACAAACCCAGAATTTTCTAAAAAGAGGGTAGCACTCCCCCATAAGGGTGCACATGGTGCTCAAGCACTCCCCAAAGAGGCTCAGGGTGAGACAGCGCTCCCTAACAGTGGGTAGGGGAGCGCTCCTCTCCAAAAATAATTTTTTTAGTGAATTTCTCAATGAAAAAGGCTTTGTACTCCCTGTCAAGAGACTTTTCATCTTCCAAATTAACCTTTGAGGTGTCTTAAGTGTCTTTGTGATTTCGTTAGAGGCACGACATAGGAAATATGGAAGTATATTGTTTGTGACACTTGCAACACTTGTAGTCTAGATGTGACACTTGTGGACAAGATGCGACACTTACAACACTTGTAATGACGACACTTTTGACACTATCAAAGTGAGTAATTTTGAGGTGTAACAGATTTCCCCCCAAAGTATGAAGTTAGAATATGATGATGACTGAAGTACTTTGTAGACTTTTTCGAGAAAGGGTATGGACACAGAGAGACCGGAAAAATATGCACACAACCATCAAACAAATATTACGACATGTTTCAAAACCCAAGGCAGACATACCTATGCTTGAGTGATAAATACTTTTTAGGTATGGCCGCCATAAAATACACTGCAGATCCATAATTATATTAACAAAAGGTATAGCCACTGAAGATACACTGTGGATCTATACTCCTATGACCTGAACTGATCGTAGCCACAATGAATACACAGTGGATCTATGATATGACAAGACATAGCCACGACCAATACAAAGTGCATCTATGTAACAATATATGTGTCATAGTTCAAAAGAACTCCTTTGCAACCTAGGCAAAGTACATATAAGAGTGAAAACTCAACCCAGGGTCTTCGTACTGATCCCGATGTAGTATGAATCTAACCATGTGAATATATTTTATGATTTCAAACATGGCATAAACCACTTGATTACCGGTCAATGATGTAAACCGTTAACAAGCGCGAGGGAGATCACCGTTGATGTCAATGATTCCCAAGGTACTCTAGTATATTTCAATGAATGCAAATGAATGAGATAAATTCGAACATCCATGGAATCATCCGATCAAAGGTCAATGATGTAAACCCATTGTCATACACGAGGAGGCCTGCCATTGAGGCATGCAGGTCACAAGGTACTAACTGGTTTCTAAGTCTAGCTCCTGGATAATGTGTTGAAGTCGATAGGAATAGAATCATAGAAGGAGGGCCTTGATGTATCCCCCATCAATGACATGAAACTAACACAGAGATGTAATTGGTAGATAAAATGAACATGGATTGACATAGGTATTGAAACAGGATATTTATGATGGCTGACTCTCGAGGCAAATACTTCCCTTGAACACTGAGGCACGACAGCAGAAACAGGACATGGACCAAAACTTGATGATGCAGTGGATGTTGTGACTTTCGTCAGGTAACCCAAAGGAGTAAAAGAAACTCGAAGGATTGGCTCAGTACAAAGGTTCAGCAGATAAAAATGCATGCAAAGACAAAGAGCCATGTTCAAGGGTGACTGTAAGAGTTACTGGTAGTGTTCTCAAAAACTGCTTGGCTTGCTTCTTTCAATTTTTCCCCCATCCAGATAGACGAGTACCTCTTTTTAATTTAACGATCTTAAGGAGGGTAACACATGCTCGATATGACTCACCTTCAGTAAGTCCCTCTTCCTTTGTTTAGCAAACTAGAAGAAGTAAGGGTTCGGTCCCATATGGGCCCTTCAATGTATGATCGTTTAACAAGTCCAGAGAAGGTAAACTCGATGGTTTTTCATATTTAGAGAGTCTGAAAACAACTTAAATACGATTCCAATGTTGTCCTTTTTTGTAATATTAGTCTTACGAGGCCAAAAAAGAGATAAATTATCACTCGAAATATGCCCTTTCAAATCTTTTAACGAGTGGGAAAGGAGGCAAGATCACTCGACAATATTTTCATGTTTAGAGAGTCTGAAAAGAGCTCAAAGACGACTCCAAGGGGTTCCTTTTTCGTATAGCCATGCGAGTCCAAAAAAGAGATAAAATTTTACCCAGATGTATTCTCATGTATTTATAAGCACGAGAAAGAACAAAGACTAAGCTCGGTATGCCCCTATCTTGAAATCTAGTGGCTTAACTCCAAAATGATCATCAAAGGCTGGAGACATGCCCTCCAAGATTCAATTCATTCACTGACGTTGAGATTGTCACCAATTTCTCTACTAGATGGAGAAAAATGATGAGGGTGGATGAAATGAAGGTTCAAGAGGTGACTCTTTCATTTTTTAACGAGCTTGACATAGAAAAAGAACTATGCTCAGGGATCTAGGTCCAATCCCCATATTGTTGTATCATTTTTTAATGAGCTTGCTACAGAGAGGAAAACTATGCTCAAATATTATGTTTCATTTTTTAATGAGCTTGATACAGAGAAGAGAAAACCATGCTCATGACCTATGTTTCATCGTTTAATGAGCTTGCTATAGAGAAGAGAAACTATGCTCATGGACTCTTCTTGATCGTGGCTTCCAAGAGAATAATGCTCCGGAATGACACCACGTCAAGGGACAAAACTCGGTCATGGATTCCAAGAGATCTTCACTGGATGGAAGAAAATCACTCTGGAAGGAACACATGTTGAGGGCCGTGACAGGGGTAAGGAGATCAGGCTCCAATATCCCTACCAAAGAGATCACCATGTCAACTACTGGATCCAAATCATCTGGAGTCGAAGTCATGGGAGACAATGCCACAGAATTGACATGCGGCGGGGGCGATACTGTCGTCATATAAGAACCATTCAGGGAGGTAATCTAGTCAAGGCCGAAGAAGGAAAGTTGATCAATAGTCACAATTATTCCATCGTGAGGGGAAGATATCACATGAAAAAGAGTGGACACAAAAAATTTCATGGAATAGACATAATCCCGCCCAAGGAGTAAAGTGAAATCCAAGGGGTCTCGGACTACCATGACATCAATAAAGATAGTTTTCCCTCCCAAAGTTACTGGAAATTGAGGAAGGGTCCCTAAAGGTTGACTAGTTCTTCTGTTAAAAGCTAACAGATTTTGTGTAACCGACGCAAGTTGAGGACAACCCAAAGCGTGCCAAGCAACAGAGGACAAAATACTAATGGACACACCTTCATCTATCATTGTTTGAGGAATGTCCCGACCACAAACCTGTACTATAATTTGGAAAAGAATGTGATAAGGAAGGCGAGGTCCAGTTAGCGCACCCCAATCAAAAAGGATGGCCTCATTTCTTAGAGGGGGTTTCGTGGAAGAATGAGGAATGCCCCCCAGCATGGTAGATTTTGTATCAATGAGAACAACGTTGGCAATATTGGGTTTAATATCTAGAGGGAGAGTAGGATCGACTGATGATGGGATCGGATCGACCATGGAGGCACTCTTCAGAGGAAAAGTGGGATTGACCGATGATGGGATCGGATCAACCACATAGACACTCTTTGGATGAAGGGTGGGACTGACCGAGGAAGGGACTGTATCAACCACTTTGGCACTCATCAAAGAAGGAGTGGGATCGACCGATGACAGAAACAGATCGACCACTTGGGTTTCATTCTCCAAGGGGAGAATGGGGTCGATGGGTGGAAACAGATCGACCACTTTGGTTTCACTCTCTAATGGGAGAGTGGGGTTGACCGAGGATGAAAACAAATCGACTACTTGGGTAACACTCTTTTGTTGAAGAGTATGGATGATCGATGACAGAACCAGATCAACTACTTTGGTGAGTGGTTCAACCGAGGATGAAACTAGATTGACCACCTGATCAACCAGATTGACCGTGGATGGAACCGGACTGACCAGTCCATCAAATAATGATGGGTTGGGGGAAAGATTACGATAACCTTTTGGAAGATGAATTTTTTCCAAAAGAGAGGAAGCCGCATCCATACGAGGACAAAGGTGACAATAATGATCACCTTTGCATAACATACAAAGGAATTTCACAGTTGTCTTCTTATTACCAACCTGAACGTCACTAGTTGGCGAGGTATCATCGACATGATCAGTAGAGGCCAATGATGTGGAGGACCACATTTCTAAGACCTTGGGAATACCAGGGAAATCCCTCAGAAAGTGGTCACCCTTACAAAGACTGCAAGGGAATTTGGGTTTCAGATTCTTCATTTTAATCTTGTTGACCTCATTAACACTCCTAGTACTATTAACAGTAGTTGGTTGATGGGATTCAACATCTGATGTTGTTGGATCCTTGGTCCTTTTTGATCTCTTATTCTTCTTCTCTTTTCGTTTCTTCTTCTTTTGATCAACCTAGTTATTTGTTTTAGAGCTTTCATTAGGCAAAGAAGGAGAAAGGAAGGAGACTTAATGGGTGAAGAAGGCGAAAATTTGATGTGAGGTTGATGTGTGGGTGGTGTACTGACATCTAAAGTATTAGGTGCAGTTGAAACATTGGGAGGATTCAAAATCATCGGAGTAGGGAACAACCAAACCAGTAATCTGATGGTGAGTCCCGGAAGACTCAGTGTGGCAATGTACGAAGGACCAAAGTTTCGAAAATAAGGAAAGGTATAAGGTTCTCCAGGAGAAGGGGTTCCTCCATTGTGTTGATGGGCGAAATTGACCATCCGTCAACTGAGAGAGTGGAACCGGTCCGGGGTTGTCTAATAACCAAATCCGTTTGGGATGAACCACCCTGACGGGTTTAGCGGCTCCGTTAGCCGATCTAAGGTCCTAAGAAAACAAAAGAAAACTAATATTAACTAAACTAACTATTAAACAAACTAAACTAAAACTAATTATTAAAACAAACTAAACTAATCTAACTATTCTATATATACAATCTACTAATTACCACTATACTAACTCTAACTAATTAACTATCTAACTACTAACTGAAATATAACTTATTCACAAAATGTACAATATCTACAATTCACAAATTTAAATAAAACCTAAAAAACTCGTTTGCATTCTGTCCTTAGATAGGGAAAGATATTTTTTGTTGATTTTATGATTTTATGAACAAGAAATAAAACAAAACTAACTAAACATATATCTAAATGTATTTCTAACTAAACTACTAATAAATATACTAAACAAATAAATAACGAACTAACCTGGAAACGCTCCAGATTTGTCCTGTGTATGATAAACTTCGAAGTTGATCGGACGGAGGAAACCCGCACCGAATAATCCAGAAGCTTCTCGTAAATGATAGGCTGCAGTGCTCTTCAAGTTTGTTTACAAGACAAACAAGACATAAAACCAACAACAATCGTATGATTTATAAATCTCTACAATTAGATAAACCTGTATGCAAAGACTTATATAAAATAATTCAATTGATGAAGAAGAGAAATCTGTCATTCATAAACTGAATCAAGTAATTGTTGTGTTTTTAAGTAATGGAAGAAATCAGATATGGATTATTACATTAATTAATACATATCATTTTACAAAATACCATGATATCTAAAGTAGTCACTAATCAAATGCAAACTGATAAACATAAACATGAAACAAAAGATTGATATTATGAAAAGCTAAAGTTGTAGCAGAACATCAATTTCTGTGTTAGTTTGTATTAGAATTCCATATCCTTGTTCTCCCATGAATCAAGATGATCCTTATTACAAAAATAATAAGTATTTAAAGGTTTTTCCACAAGGTAAAACCTCCCTATGGAAGTTATAAAATTGTTTACATGAAATCTGGGAGATATCCCAAAGTTGTCTTAACTAGGAAACTAAAATGAAACTAAAACATTCAAATATCCTCTAAACTGTCCATCAAATCCCATGCAATTCAAATTCACCTGAAAAGGACCAAAAATGAACAAATTAGAAGGATATTTTATTAATAAATGATAGAAAATTTAATTCTATAGACTAGCTACAGAATCCTCTGATTCTGTAGCTAGTCTAAATAAAGATACAAAATAATAATCATCATTAATTGAAAATATTTTAAGGAGATTTAATTCAATTATCATCCAATAATCATTGGGGAACGAATCATAAATTGAAATCATTATTCCATTATGAACTCAAATAGGATCCACATCATTTAACCGAATACATAGATAGGAATACTCTGTTTCGATTATTGTCATAAGTCGGGTAAATGAAATCATATGGAACATCATCGTAATCATTTCTCAACAAATTGAATGCATCAATTATGAGATCGTTTCGATGTTTAAATGGAAACAAAACAAATCGCAAACACTTCATTATACTTGTCTTATCAACAGGAGAAATAATCGAATCAAACAGGATTATTTTCAAATCACGATAACTGTATAGAAAGCGATTTAGGTTGTGAGCGAATCCAAATCATAACTGACTCATAAAAAATTTGTAACAGGATTAATCAAACAGAGTTTGTTATAGATATCTGATCATTTGTTTTTATAAACTGATTGACCTTGACCAAAATCAATTCATTCAAATGAATTGTAACCAGATTTGGTAAAAATAACACAGTCAATCAATTCGTTTCAAAACCCATCGAATCCAATAGTTGTGAAATTGATTATAATCAAAACAAATGGAAAGAAACCATTACGTTTCCTTGTCAACAGGAAATATGAAATCGACAAGATCATTCCGATCGTTATGACTGCATTGACACAGCAAACGGTTCATGCCACGAATAGATCAATAAGATCATGACAGGCTTGATTGATTGGCAATAGAATTCATAATTTGTTATGGCCAATTGAGCAAACAGGGTTGATCGGATATGATCAAAACGGAATCGTTCCAATCAAATGAATCAACTGGCTGAAGTTTAGGATAGTTTTCACGAATCGAATCCATTCCATGATTCAGGCACACCTGCATAAACTTAAATGAACATATTGTTTTTATAAAAACAGAGTAGTTCATTTCCCAAATTAAAATCGAACAGAGCAATATTTCAACCTTGAAAATTGTAAGACAGAGCATATCGTAACAACCAAACTCAATCAAATCGTTTACCAACCACAACATATGGATCATAACAAAATCAAATCCGAACATGATTATGCTCTAAACCGAGTATGAAAGATTTCATTTTCAAATCAGATACAAACCAATCCATTCGAAGACAAGCTATTAATTTTGTCAACTTAATAAGGCAAGCCAGTCAATCAAATATAAATGCAGACCATTCAAATCCAATCAAAATCTATCGAATGCTATACTGGGAATGATGAGATCGTATATCGAATCAAAATTTCTTTTTATTCAAAGCAAAGCTATATATAGAATGCACGCAATTATAACAGAGTCATTCAAGATGTAAATAGGACTATTTAAAACTGAATTCAAATCATTATATCAACCTAGATTATTTACAAAAACAAAACGATGTCAAAACCATACCTGTGTAGCGACGAGGCTTCTTGATTATACCAGCTTGGAATTTAAAACAGCCGTGGCTGATTCCACGTTTTTGAACAAGATGGAGCCGGTTGTCTTTTTCTTTTTATCTGTTGCTTGGAGCTTGGCTTTTTGACTGGTTAGCACTGCAATTTTATCTTCCAGTGATTGAATACTCGATTGGAGTATCATAACATCAATATAATATCGTTCTAACCATGAATTTCATTGGTCACAGGGTGACTGTGTGAGTTTCGAGGGTTTGGGTAAATGACCGAGGGTTTCCCGAGGAAATTTAATACCCGAGTAGTCAGGGTCGTCCTTTAGGCAGGGGGGAAGGTTTGATACAAAATCATAAGGGGGATCAGCACATAAACCTTGCAAGTAGGGGTACTCGCTGGCGAGAAAATGTTCCACATAAGAATGGGAATCCTCGCTCAGAACTATAGGGTTGGACTCGGCAGAGGGTTTCGGTTTGTTTCTGGCCATTCTCAAAATGAGTCGGGCATTCCTTTTCCCTTTGGCATTAGTGGTAAGGTTTTCCTTGGGATTTTTGCTCATAGGCTTCTTAATGGCCTCTGCACTCTTAGTCACAGTGTCGGGTAGGTCACCACCAGGGTCAACCGAGGGTTTAGGCAGTAGGAGATGTAGGGGTACAGACGGTTTGGCCTTTGTTTTAATTACCACATGTTTATCAACCTGTACAGGTTCGGTGTCCTCAAAGCCGTTACGGGCGATGAAAGCCCTCCAACAATCCCCATGCAAACTCAAATGATAAACAACAATTAGCTTAATAAGCCCATGGTGGAATAGGCTGCTGTCAGCCTGCTGCCTCTTAAACCTTTTCGACATTTTATACAGGGAACGGTGAAAGTAGAAAGGCATGTTTAGAGGATACCCTATAAAAATCATCAGCAGACGCAAGTGGTAAAGGAACACAAGCTCGTATCGACCTTCACAGGTCACGAACTTCTTGACTAGCATTAATGTATCATGCCATCGTGGTTTGAGTGTAGAGATGGGCATACCTTTGTCACAAGAGGTGACTTTGCGTGATAGAAACAACAATGTCCATGGGACTTCCTTGACCTTGCAATTCTTAAACCAATGTTGTCCCGAGGTAGGTAACCCCGTAGCTGAGCTAATAAATTGTTCATCGATCTCTAACTGTATATCGTCGACCTTGGCTCGACAGCCATCGAAAGTCATGAAAAACTGTCGTGCTACACAAAGGTTAAAACCCTCAAATCATTTCACGAAGGTAAGCCATCCACTGTCTTCCAAATATTGGTGGGCATTATCAAACATCAACAGAGCTTGGTTTCCATTGGGCTCGACTTGCACGACTGGTGCCATGGAGCCGAACACATGGTAAGGGAAGGGGTTGGTTTCACTAATACACACAGGAGCAGAGCTACTCAAGCTAACAACAATGAATGAGAAAAAGGGATAAGCATAAATGCGAGCATGCGAAGGTGGTGGAGTCTACCATGCAAAATATTCATTACCCAAGTACAACCGCTGATTTACATAGTTGTTCACTCCAAAATAGTAATTCAAACATTAAGTCATGTGTACAACTAATAAAATCAAATGTGTATTCCAATGCGTGCAAATGTTATGCCATAATTTTTAAACATTCCACTCATAAATCAAAGCCAAAATCAACTATGTGCTAGTGTATATAATCAAAAGTTTAACCAAGGTGCCAAACGATATTCATATAGTCGACAAGCCAAAAGATTAACATAAGGATTATATCAAAGGACATATACAAAAAATTTAATCATAACCCCTGTGCATTTTCATAGAATCAATGATCAGGCAAGTCATATAAAGTGAAAATCCAAATGCTAAATGTCTTACAGACTCAATAAAACCAAGTTATACAATCAACCGAAGTATAAGTACCGATCAAAGGATCTTGCCAGTCGTATAATGATCAATAAAAGGTGAGCGCAATAGGCATGATGACAAAAGAGATATTGACAGTTCAGATAATGATCGAAATACGACTTTGAAAGGAGAAGTTTTCACGCTTACAGTCGTGAAAACTTAACGAAGACAAAAGTGCAAATGTCGCAAAAAAAAAAAATGTCGTTTATTGAAAATTGCGACGAAAAAATGATGTTTGTAAAACATTGGTGTAGGCAGCTTAATAGACGATAGGAAAAAGTGAGTTGGCTTCCAACAATGGAGACACACTGGTAGAAGAAGTTATCTCTGTCAAAGAAACAAGTTTAGATTAGGACAACAAAGATAATTTCAACTCAAAAATAACAACTAGAAAATCGTACAAACATCATCATTAACTATATTTTCCAATAGTGTTTCAAAAGATGAAAACTGATAACAAACTTAAGACCAGCAAGTCACAATATTAAAGATAAAATATCCAATATTGTTGGCATGGCCACTGCTACCAGCAGGCATCCATAGCCTTGACAGGGTTTCCATTTAACCCACTCTGACATCTGTATCCTGCCAAGAAGTTCTGGATCAGAATAAAGGACATTAAAGAGGTTTCCTTTTGCAAATTTTCATGTACCCGACATTGCTTCACTGCCAGCAGGTCTGTTCAGTACCCCGGCGAAGTTGTCTTGGTGTCATGAATGCATTTACCCGCTGCTAGCAGACTTGTTCAGTATCCCGGCGGGTTTACAAGCACTTCCCACAGCTCTTATTCATAATTTTATTTTGTTTTTCATAGATATATAGTTGAGCAGGGTGACGCTGAAAATCTTGATATTTTAACATGTTTTTTTTTTTAGACCTCATCAGAATCTTTTAGAACTGTCCTTTATTAAGATCCAGAGATGTTTTATTTACAAAAACAACTTCCTAAGACAGGGAGACATCTTCTGAGTCATTCGTTTATGGAATAGGGACAACGTAAAAAGATAATAGATGATCATGACGAACTTTGCTCAGAGATCAAAATCAGTCAACTTCTTTTAAACAACCGATTTTTCCAACACAGATATAAATTTTAGAAATATACCATTGATGTTTGTACATATTGTTCAGAAGTTATTTCAGCGAAGAAAATCTCTTTAATCTTTGTCTGAATAGTTCAATGTACAGGCATGTGTATGTCCAAAAGCACAAACTGATAAATCAAAAATCGAAAACTGAAAGCAAACGAAAAAGAAAACAAAAGAAAAATATTTACATAATATACAAGGGTAGTTATCAGGCAAAGTATCTGTTCAGGGCTTGGCCATTCACCGGGTAGGTGTCAAGCCGCCCTTCGAGATTCTGCAATCGAAAGGAACTAGGACCTAAATTTTCAGCAATTAAAAATGGTCCAAGCCATAAGTTTTGAAATTTAGTATGTTCTCCCTTTCCTTCGTGTGGTTTGTTCCATTTTAAGACGAGATCGCCTACTTCAAAATTCCTATCAAAAGACGAATTAGAATCGAACCAGCTTTTAACCAATTGTTGATGTTGATATAACTTACGCTTATCTTGGGCTCTTACCTCTTCCAGCTTCATCAAAGCGTTAATTCGGTTTTCTAAATGGGGACAATCTTCTTCTTGGACTTTTTGTGACAACTGAAGCGAAGGAAGAAGAATGTGAGGTGGAAGAATTGCTTCTCTGCCATAAACGAGAAAAAAGGGGGAATTACCTATAACAGCTTTTGGCATTACCCTATCATCCCAAAGTGCGTTCAGCAGTGCATTGTGCCAATTCTTGTGATTTTCAACCACAGTCCTCTTGATAATTTTAATCAAGTTCTTGTTTGTTGATTCTGCTAATCCTTTGCCCTGAGGGTAGTAACTAGTAGAATACTTCAGATTAATTCCTTCTTCCAAAGCAAACTCTCTCATCTCAAGAGAAGAAAAATATGAAGCGTTGTCAAAGACTAGAAAGTCAGGGATGCCGAAACGAGTGATAATATTCGAGTTTAGAAAAGTGGTTACCTGACTGGTGTTGACAGTTCTTAACGTAGCAGCTTCAGACCATTGGGTAAAGTAATCTGTGGCTGTCACAATATACTTGTGTTGTTTCTAGGACGGAGGGTTAACTGGACCTGTGATATCAAGGCCCCATTGCTGGAAAGGAGAATCTACTGAAACGGGTTGCAAGGGAAAGGCTGGTTTTTGCAACTGCCCTGATGCTTTCTGACAGATGATACATTTATGACACAAGGCATGGGCGTCCCTAAAAAGCATGGGCCAGTAGTAACCGGCTCTTAAAACCTTATGAGCAGTGGTGTCACCACTGAAGTGACCACCAGATTCTCCTGCATGCAACTCTAGCAAGACTTTTTCTGCTTCGTCCTTTTCGAGACAGCGCATCAGTACGCCGTCAAAATTCTGATGAAACAGTATATCGTTAACTAGATGAAAGGAGGCATAATTTAGTCTCAACGCTCTTCTCTTGGTGGGGTCAAGGTGATGGGGTGCTAAACCATGTTCAAGACGGAATCTAATATCGTCGTACCAGGGAATAACGAGGTTTTGTGCACAACATATCAAACTTTGATCGCTTTTTCCTAGGTTTGACGTATCACTATCTTATTGTTGTCCTGTTTCCGAATTAGAAACTAACTTACACAACCCTTGGCCTCTCACGATCTGAGCTGGGGTGATATCTAAGTCATACTCCTGCAAGGAGGTGACCCAGTTAGCTCTCTTCTCTCCTAACTCCTTCTGTACTAACAAGTTCCTTATGGCAGGGTAGGGGACAATGAATTTCGTCCTTGACTTCAAAAGATAGGACCGAAAATGCTTAACTGCTTTGAAAACAATGTAGGCTTTCCAATCAACTATTGGCTAGTTAAGTTCAACACCTTTGAAAGAAGAGCTCATAAAGGCGATGGGTACTTTGTGGTTCTCGGCATTCTTTTGAGTTAGGACGACGGCATAGGAACAATCAGAGGCAAAAGTATAGAGTGTAAAATATTGAGAGAAGTCAGGGCTCATGAGAGATGGAGCATCTATTATGGCCTTCTTTATGGCATTAAAATCTTGATTTTTTGTGGGTCCCCAGTGATATTGGGTGTCTTTCTTAATCAGGTTCTGCAGAGGCCTGACCATTTCGGAGAAATTGGGGACGAATCTCCTCATGAAGTTAATTTGGCCTAAGAAAGACTGCATGGATTTTTGGGATGTAGGAGGGGGAAGTTTTGCGATGACTTGAGTCCTCTCGGGGTCAATAATAATCCCTTCACTAGACACAATGAATCCTAGGAGTTTACCCTGTTCTACTGCAAAGATGGACTTTTTGGGGTTCAAGGAGATGTCGTATTTACGACATCGAAGTAGAACGGCTCATAAATGAGCTAGATGATCGTCTTTGTTTTTAGAATAAACAGTCACATCATCTAAGTAAACTATGACGAAGTGATTGATTAAGCCTAAAAAAGCAATGTCCATTGCTCTGTGAAAGATAGCACCAACATTAATCAATCCAAAGGGCATTTTGCGATAAGCATAAGTGCCCCACGGAGTACGAAAGGTAGTTTTGAGTTGGTCTGGCGGAGACATCAAGACTTGGTTGTATCCAGAGAAACCATCTAACAAGGATAGCCTCTCGGAACCAGATACCTATTGAAGGATTTGTTCCATGGGTGGGACAGGATAGTTGTCTTTGTCAGACACTCTATTGAGGTTTCAGAAATCGATGCAAAGTCAGATTTCCCCGTTTTTCTTTCGAACTGGGACAAGGTTGGACACCCATTGCATGTGCCTAACAGGAAAAATTATTTTAGCACTTAGGAGTTTATTCAATTCTTTTTGAACAGTCGGTTCAAGTTTAGGGTGCATCTTCCTCAGTTTCTGCTGAAAGAGTAAGGTTTGGGGTTTCATCGAGATGACATGCTGTATGATATTAGGGTCGAAAGTTTTAATATCGTCATACGTCCATGCAAAGACGTTCTTAAATTCTTTAAATAATTTAACAAATGCAGCTTTTTCTTGTCTAGAACATCCCAAGCCTAAGTTAATGCACTAAGGATTTTCACTAGTTCCTAAGTTCACTTTTTCATAAGACAACGAGGAACTATTGGTTTTACAATTGACCGTCTTTTTAAATTTATCTTCAAAATCATAAAACTTCTCTAATATAACTATAGATTTGGGTATGGAATTTACCATGTCTGATAGTGCTTCAGAAGATTTTGGATCAGGTATTACCGTAAAATCGTGCAAATTGTCATCGTGCGTGTGTTCATCTATCACCGTGCCTTGAAAGGTTTCTTCCATGTGCAGAAAGTTAATGATCTGTTGATCATCATCAAATACTCTCCAGTTTGTGATATTGTCAGGAACAGATGGTCGAAACAATAGCTCGACGGAGAATGCGTCTGGGGACAAACCTTCTGCAGGAAGAAGTTTAGAGGCTACATTAGCTAATAGATCTGCTTCAGCATTATTTAGTCTAGGAATGGAATTTATATTGAAAGAGGAAAATTTATTCATTAGACTCCATACCTCAGACTGGTAACTTTTGAGATGCGGGGAAAGACAATGTATAGAATCTCTTA
>ML852248.1:30587-41919 GCA_009831015.1 Picea engelmannii
CAATATAGTTCAATGATTGGCAGCCTACTATATGTGATAGCATCCAGACTAGATGTAATGCAGGCAGTTGGACAGGTGGCACAATTTCAAACAACACCAAAGGAATCACATGTATTAGCAGTAAAGAGGATCTTCAGATATCTTAAAGGCACAGAAGAGTTTGGATTATGGTATCCAAAAGGAAAAGATCTATCACTTATTTCCTACATAGATGCAGATTGGGCAGGTTGTATTGATGACCGATGAAGCACCAGTGGAGCAAAGTTCTACTTAGGTGAGTGTTTGGTATCATGGCTAAGAAAGAAACAATTATCGACATCTCTATCTATAGTCGAGGTAGAGTATATTGTAGCAACAGCATGTTGTACACAAGTTCTTTGAATGAAACAAACTTTGACAAAGATATAGGTTGAGTATTATGAGCCCATTCCAATATATTGTGATAATAAAAGTGCCATTAATATCTCAAAAAACCCGATGATGCACTCCAAGACCAAGCACATTCCAATCAAGTATCACTTTCTACGGGAACAGGTTGCAGAAAAGAACATCAAAGTTGAGTATGTGGGCACAAAAGAACAAGTGGCAAACATCTTTACAAAACCACTTCCACGGGAAGCCTTTGAATATCTTCACCAAAGACTTGGAGTTATTTCTACTCCAAAAATGAATTCTTTTTTAATTCTTTTTGAATGCTTATATTATATGTCTTAGATGTATACGAGGAAGCACCATAAGAGGACAGTTTGTTAGGGGGAGAAGCCTTGGATGGAAAGATACCTTTGCCATTGATGACAAAGGGGGAGATATTTATCAGCTGTAGAGGATAGAGGCATGGTTCCAGGAGGAGCAGATTTATCATATGCAGAGGACAGAGGCATGGTTCCAGGGGGAGCATGATTTATCATATGCAGAGAACAGAGGCATGGTTCCAGAGGGATCATGAGTGATATGATTTCAGTGTTGCATCAGAGTGTTGCCATCAATGCCAAAGGGGGAGATTGTTGATTAAGGTCGGTTGTCATTGATGTCAACCCTTGAAAAAAGCCCCGCAGCACAAAGGTTTGGGTAATGGACCCAATATTGTTTGATGTAAAAATGAATCATTATTGTTTTTTCATGGTTGATAAGAAGTAAATATGGATGAACTCTAAAGTGGTCCCCTTATGGTGAAAGCCCTCATGGGAAGACGTTTTGTGGAGTAAGAGAACCCATGCTTAATTATGGAATAATTAGATGAAGTAAAGTGAATTTATTAGGGAAAATATCCTATATGGATAGTTCTTGTCATGTCATTTCTGGTGGTATGTGGAACGCCACATAATTCCTCACGGTTAGAGAGTTATGGCCATGAGAAGTTGGAGACCCCGGGTTTGAGTAATGGACCCAAGTTTGTTTGATGGGTAACGGTATGAGTTATGATATATTTTCAGATAATACTATTCTATATGGACAGTACATATCATTCCATTTCTGGTGGTATGTAGAATGTCACATAACTCCTCACGGTTTGAGATTTATGGCCTTGCGAAGTTGGAGGACCCTCATATGTCATCTAGAAGCCCCAAAAGGTCAAAGTAATCAAAGTAGTTTAAGAGATTTTAAAAGGTAAATAATAAAGTGAAGTGATGAGTGTATTACAATTCAAAGTGAATACAAAATAAATTATTTCAATAATAAATTTAATGGAGAAATTAAAAGTGGACCCAACCCTAAAATAAGGAAAGTGGGTCAAGTGACCTAGAAGATGTTTTTAAGGAAACTACTTGGAGAGTATAAATAAGAGGCAATGCTCTTTCATTTGAATCACACTTGAGAATATTGAATATCTATATGTTTCTGAGGAACCAAAGGATATATAAGCCTAAATTCTGAGGAAAGTGAAGAAAAGAAGTTTGAAATGCAAGGAAGGATAAATTCTTTTGATGGTGCTCTCTAAGGTATGTTATTTACTAGTCATCTCACCATTTTCGCTATAACTTTTTTTATATAATGATTCAGATCCTGAAATTTCTATGAAAGTGAGAAAACATATCCGATTATTTGTGGTTAAAAATTCATCTTGTGGGTCGTTGTATTTTGGGAGTTACAATCCGTGGAAAATAGGGTTTGTGGTCAATCCTGAAACTAGTCAAAATCAGGTGTTTCGGGTAAAAACGTCATAACTTCTTCATAACAGATCCAAATTCAGTGAGAAAAAATGTGTTGGTTAGGGTACAATCGGTAGTATTCTATGTAACATTTTCAAATTATTTCATCAAATATTTTGTGTGGGGCATGCTCTACAAGGTCGCTCTCTAGAATAAGCCAGAATTCAGCAAGGTATGTCATTTTTTCTATAACTCCTTTTCTGAGAGGTTCCATATAGTGAAACTTGGAGGAATTGCATAGAACACACTCAATAACATTTTGTATTAGTTTCATATATTTATACATTACAGGTGCAAAGTTATGATTACTTCAATTTAGGGTTGTTGACTAATCCAAAACTAGGCATGTGAGACTAAAGAAATGTTTGATGAAAATGATAGTCTCTTTTTTTTAAAGTTAAGGAAGGTTTGCAGAAATGTGATAATATACACCAGGTCTATTACAGAGCTACAAATCATATTTGGCTGATGAAATTGATGAGGTATTTTGGTTGTGGTACATGTTGAGTACATGGTTGAGACAAGTAGTTGATGAGTTGGCGCACATACATGAAGTGTATAGTTGATGATGTTGGTACATATTGATGAGTCATAGTTGATGAGTAGTTGACACATGATTGGTACATACTTGGTACATGGTTGGATGCACTTTTTTTTGGTACAGGTTGATTAGAGGTTGGTGCATGGTTGATGCACTTGTTTTTGGTACAGGTTGATTACAGGTTGGTGCATGGTTGATGCACTTGTTTATGGTACAGGTTGATTACAGGTTGGTGCATGGTTGATAAGGTATAGGTTGATTACAGGTTGAGGTACAGGTTGATGCATGGTTGATGCACTTGTTTATGGTACAGGTTGATTATAGGTTGGCACATGGTTGATGCACTTGTTTATGGTACAGGTTGATTACAGGTTGAGGTACAGGTTGATGCATGGTTGATGAATGGTTCAGATTTATTGGTACAGGTTTACAACGGTATACATCACAGTGATAGTGTGACAGTGGTTCCATCATTCTACTTCTACTCCAGGGTGGCAGGACGAGGCAAGGATAGGTGGTTGTAGCCACCTTCTGGTTGTAGATGGATAACATAGGGGGTTGTAGCCTCCTTCTGGTTGTAGCCATAGAATTGGGGAGTTGGAGCTTCCCTCAGGTTGTAGCCTGAGAAACTAGGGGTTGGAGCCTCCTTCCAGTTGCAGTTGGAAAACAAAGAAAGTTGGTGCTTCCAATGAATGTAATTCTTCAAGACATATAAGAAAAAGCATTCTGTGGTTTTCTCCCGATTTGGGTTTCCACATAAAACACTAGTGTATTTTGTATGTGTATGATTATTCATTTGTTCATTGCTTATTTACTCTACAGTTATTGGATGATAAGGCTTCATTGATACAACACTTGGATTATATGGTTAAAAGGGATTAAATTTCTCTATTATTGATTCACGCCCCCTCTCAGTAATCCAACACTTCAACCATATTTTCCACCATTGTTGGACACCTCAGAGATCACAGAACAACTGACACCAACAAATATCAACCCTAAATGCATAGGAATCCATTGATCAGATAGTGGACACGGAGGTCAAGGGCACTCATCAGTAGAGGATCAAGCTTTATCGAGTTGTCAAGGCAGGGTAGCTCCTCCACCAAGAAACGTGGCTTTCCTGGGGCCAAATTCAGTAGAATTTTCCTCACCTGATGGGAGAAATCAATGAAATGGAGACCATTTCTTCCTAACGGGGGAGGAATGATCTAGGTAGATATTGGTGGACACCCACCTATTCCAACTAGCTCCTCTTCACAGTTTTTAGTTCAACACATTCTTTTGTACTACTTGGTAATTATGGGTTCTACACTTCTGAGGTTTTCTGAAGCCCTACACATCTTCCAAGTGGATACTGGTGGCCTCCCATTTAATCCAACTAGATTATTTTGTATGTTTTCATGTCAGCACATCTTATTGTACTTCCAGGGTCGTTTTAGGGCCCTAAACAATGTTTTTTTGTCTCTCCACAGTCAAAATATAGACGAAGTTAGAGTTTGATAGAATAATGTGTATTTCTCGAAAATACATTTGCAATGGGCTATCACGCACCTAAAACAGAGGTCATATGCAAAAGTTACGACCCCAGGAAGTTGAGGTACCAATTTACCCATAAGGGCCCACATAACTTTTGGCATTTCATCTCCTAGGGTTATTGTTTTTGGATCTCTAGGGTTTTTTCATTGAAGAGTAATGTTAAAAAGGCCTATGGAGCCTCATTGTAATCATTCTGCTCAAATCGATGCATGTAGTAGCCACATCTCTTCTCAGAGATAGCTACTGCCATTCGAGCAAGTGTTTCAGTTCTGTGGTTTTACAGTTTCAACCTATTTCATTTATTCAATAGAAGATATTTTTCATTGGATATTTGTGTTGTTCTTCATATATCTATGTTTATTGTATTCATTATGTTAATCAGTTCGTTCCACTCCGAAATCCATATCAATATGTCATGTGTAGGTTGAGGTATTTTAGATAGATTCAATGATTGGATGAACAATATCAGCGCTTCAATTTTAGTTGTGAATATATTTTTTGGACATGTTTGGAAGGATAATTTCCCATAGTTGTCATCCCATAAAATAATAATGCTCATGTATGGATTTTGTGAGTCGATTTATTTAGGAGGCATGGAAGTGGCTATGTAGGGGATTGCTCATGATGATGAGCCAAATAGGTTCACAATAGAAACTCGTGAAAATTCCTCACTCCTCACCAAAGGATCCAACTATTAGAGTCCTAACCTCCCTAACCCCTAAATTAGATAGAATAATATGTATGTATATGTAATAAATTCCATCATTAGTAAATAATCCCTACGTAGTAGTTTGAACACAACTATTGTAGGAAGGATTACTAGAAGGTTATGTCTACTAGAAAGTTCCTTCTCTAGAATGTTCTTAAGAATATAGAAGTAATATATATAAGGGTAGAAGCATTGTAAAAGATGTCTTGTGGAATCATTTGTAATTTGATCTCTACTCTATTGGAGATTTCCCCCTTGAAGAAGCAACTGAAAAGTGCTTCTAGATTAATAAAGGTGTCTTATTATGGCCCATAGTGTCATTGTGTTGACTATTATGTTTATTTATGCAATATATCTAGATAATATTTTTTCTCTTGATCTAAATATTCTATTTGGTGCCTTACAAGTGATATTAGAGCACTTTCCTCAGAATTTTTTTATAATTTTATTTAGGCTAGAGACATATTATTACATCTATAAAGAAAAAAAAGATATGTCATTAAGTGGGTAAAATTGTGGTTGAGGAAGCATACAAACAAACACTACAATAGGTTTCACCTAGTTGGAAACCCTTATAACCCCTATTGGTACCCCTTTGATTAGTATTGCATCAAACACCAACTGTAAATAGAATTTTATTTCCATGTACCCTCAAGTATATTAAAAGTTTTGTAGGTATCTTGAAACTATCCTTAGATAAATTTCGTGACCACCTGACTACTATAATCGCACCAAGAACAACACTTGAGAAGAATACTCTTGTGTACTTGGGTAATCAGGTAGTACAACTAAAGGTATGGTTAACCATCCTTAGTTACATCCCTTAGATATTAGGTTGAGTAATACTATTGGACCCCACAAGTATATAAGAGATATATAGCACAAGGAACTCCCTTGTCTGTATGAACCTTCAAAACCTTACTCCTTGCTTCCAATCTAGAAATAGTGTTGAAATTTTTTACATTCAGTGTTTGAAAACCCTTCTTCCTACATCCTGGCTATGAAATTCCCACACAATCTTCAATATTTAAAGTGGTCCCACTAGCACCCTTATTTGGGATCTATCTCAATAGATTCCTTACTTCACAGTGGTACCCCTCTTTCATAAGATTTATTTTTCATATGGACCCACCCACCGGATGTGGCACCCTTATTTGGGACCCATCTCACTAGTTTCCTTGTTTCACATTGATCATATTGTTACTCCTATTTCATAATATTTGTTTGTGTGGACCCACCCACCCTATTATTTCCCACTTATTTCCATTGGTCCCAAAATACACACTAATCAAATTCCTACAACTCTTCAGTAATCCTTTTTGTGTGGACCCACTCGCCCCCTTCTACTACCCATTTACCACTCTTACTTGTGCACCCTCACTAGATGGAAAACCACAACCAAGAATTTCAAAGCCACATTACTTCCCTGGAAGATTCCTTTTCCAATTTGCAAACCCAATTCAAAGCATCTCAAGTTAATACTGATCAAAATTTTACTCAAGTTAATTCCAACCTTGCTACTGTTAATTCTAAGCTACATAGCCTCGACAACCTCACTCTTCATATGTCAACCTTGTCTTCATTTATTGACAAATTCAAGGGCCTTGACTCCTTGAAACAACCTTTACACCAAGATGGATTCAAATCATCTAATCCAGGCGAAAATCGGTGGCCACCCACCTATTCCACTAGCTCAAAACAGGGGTTTCCACCTTGGCAATTTTTCTACAACATTTCGAGTCCTAAACTTTTGGGGTCGTTTTGAGGCCCTAAACAACATTTTTTGGACCCACCACAGTCGCATTGTAGGATTTAACTAGACTGTGATGAAAAAATGTGTATTCCTTGTATAAACCTTTCAAACTAGCTATCGTGTGCCCCAAATGAAGATCGTATGAAAAATTTATGCCCTTGGGAAGTTGACATAGAAACTTACCCCATTGAGGCCCACATGAATTTTTGCGTTTCATCTTCCGGGGTTAGGGTTTTGGATTTTCTTCATGTAAAAAAGGCCTCTAGAGCCTCATTGTAATGATCATCATCTTCTTGAGAATGAGCGTAGCCATCACATCTCTTCTCAAAGATAAGAGGCCACCATTCTAGCAAGTCATTCACTCTGTAATTTTACAGTTTTTGTACGTTCTCTCATTAATAAAAATTGTTCATTACTGTATCTCTATGCTTATTGCAACATTTATTTATATTTCTCAATATCTCTGTATATTTCATTGTTATATCTTTGCCTTCATTTCCTTCTCAAAAATAATCTGGATCAATGGAATCAAAGCAAGCTTCTCATTATAGTTTCTTTGTGCATGTCCTCGATGAGGTCAGGGTACAGATAGTTGGGTCTCAAGCTAGTTTCCCTTGAGGACAACTGCTCTTTTCAACCCAAGTGGCCTCCCATGGCAGAAGAAAACAGAGACATGGGAGCATAATATCACATCAAGTTGTTTCTCACGGAAGCCATCGCGCAACAAAGGAACGATATGTTGGATAATTTTTCCCAAATCCTTCAAATATTGTCGACAATAACATGCATGTCTTCGTCAAGCAGTCTCTTTGGAGATGCTACTCCATTCAAGGTACAAGTTAATTTTGATATTCCCGTATTTGAAGGTCATATTGATGTGGATGATTTGGAAAAATGGTTAAATTTTCTAGAAGGTTATTTCTCTATTCACAATTTTTCCAATACATAAAATATGACCTTTTCACTCCTCAAGGTTCTCCTCCATGTCAAACATTGGTGGGAAACTTACTGGAATAAAAGTTCCACCAAGGATTATGAAATATTTGGGTCGAGCCCACTTTGGATTTTTTTATGGATGCAGTCAATAAGCAATATTACCTTGTGGGAAACTATGATGACCATTACATGAGATGGACCATGCTGCATCAAAAGCGGGACCAAACAGTGTTGGATTTCACAAATACCTTCCATACCTAGTGCACCAAGCTGGGTATCAAAGACTCTAAGAGCAATCTATTTCTAAAATACCACAGGGATATACACATGTACATCCAAACCAAAATTAATTTTCTAGACATCTCATCATTGGGAGCCTCTTATAGATATTTTGTCAAAATCAAGAAGAAATTTAAGCAGCATAACAAGTGGGAATTTGGGTCTGCAAATCCACAACAACCAAAGTATGTTAAAGGCATCCCTAACTCATAGAATAGTCAAGACAACTAGTCCAAGACACACAAAAAAAGGTTAACGGGGAGACGAAGAAGGACACTAGGAAGAGGTGTGACTTCCACAAAATCCCTTGGAACAACACTGATGAATGTTGCTCGAAATAGTCATTGGTGTTCAAGCTCATAGAAATAGAGTCGAGCCCCGACTCATACTCTAATTCATACACAAATAAAAGGAGACAGACAATTGATGAAGAACCCATTGTTATTGTCGTGACCACAACAATCCAACCAAAATAACCAGAGGATCCCAAGGAGGGGGAGCACCTCTTCCATTCAGAGATGTGGGTGAAGGGGACCCTGTTGCATTAAATTGTGTTAAGGTTTAAGTTGTTATTAGGTTTTCTTTCAATTTACTAGATAACCATAGAATATATAGGATCACTGAGAGAAACACAAGCATTTATCATGGGAACCCCTCAAGGGGAAGAAAACCTAGAAAAACTTATTTAATATAGATTCAATAACCAAGTACAGTACCAAAATAACTCTCTCTCTCTACGAGAGACAAAATATCATGATGCTATACGAGAAAATAATCAAAGAACCATAGCCAATCCAATGCCAAGACAATAAACCAAACACTAGAGAATATCCTCTCCCAAGAAATGTGCCTCTCTCTCTTCCTTCTTCTGGCAACTAGTAACTACATCTTCCCTCAATACTTGCACACTAGATGAGTGAGATGAGTGAGTGAACAAATGAGGCATTGGCTTCCTTATTTATACAAACTGGCAAGTGTTGAAAGGAGGTGTCTCTTCACTGGCAGGGCCGACTTCTCTTTCTGGGTAGTTAGAACCACTTTAATTTTCCCGGGGTCCGACTTCTTAATTTAAATATTAAATTTGACCAATCCGCAAAAGGGGATAAGAATATTCTTTACAGTTACACAATATTTAAACACTCCCTCTTAACAAGAAGGATATTATTTATCTTTTGACAGGTCACTGGACGTCATCATTAACTGAACAATATCATCTAAGCAATATCATCAACTGGATAATCATCATCAACTGGAAAACATCATCAAATGGGTAACCTCATCAACTGGGCAACATCATCAACTAGGAAACATCATCAACTGGGTAACATCATCAATTGGGCAACAACATCAACTGGGTAACAACATCAACTAGATAACATCATCAACTGGGCAACATCACCAACCAGGTAACATCATCAATTGGGAAACATCATCAGCTAGGTAACAGGAGGCATCAATATAATCCACTTGGTCATCTGGCATCACAATCACTGATTGGTTCTCCATGAATCCATATTAAATAATTTTTGTTCTCTTTATCTTCACGTAGAAGATACTCTTTCTTTCTTTCATCTTCATGCAGAAGATACTCTTTCTTATCTTCACAAAGAATATATTCTATGAGTTTTTCCATTCCTTTTATGTTCTACCTTATCTTGTAGTCATCTATCTCACCCATCCACTAGGGAGGACTACTACCATAGATTCATTCTTATTCATCCCACATGAACTAGAGAAGCTAAGATTCTAGACTAGGAAAGACTAGACTCCCTTTACATGATCCACGCAGGATCATGACACAAACCTCAAGAGCCAACTAACCATTCCACATCATCAAGGTTTGCGTTACACGCTACTCAATCCTTGGGTAGAGGAGATTATCTTCCTACTGCCCCTTGGAGAAACATCCACACTCCTCTCTACAAGGGTGGTCACACCCCTCTCTACAAGGGTATTATAGCATATCACTATAGTATCCAAAACTCAACACTTGGACAGAGGCCAACCTTGGCAAATTTCTCATTCCCCTTATCTACGAAGGTCTGTTCCTTCTCTACTAAGGTCTCTTCCTTCTCTACTAAGGTCTATTTCTTCTCTATGAAGGTCTCTTCTCTTTCTCTTTCTCTATGAAGGTCTACCTGTGGGATTTCTCATTCCTTCTCTATGAAGGTATCTTCCTTCTCTACGAAGGTCTCTTCTGTAATATCCTAGGTGCCTTCTTGAGTTCAAACATTTCTTTCTTTTTGACTTCATACTAGATCAAATTCTTCCTTCTGCATCTATAAGAATGGTACTGGAGCAACCTGTAGTTAGTTGCATCTTATCGACTATATCTGAGTATCCATATTTCTTTTCATCTTGAATATTTATGTTCTACATCTTTAGGAGCCTCCTTCTCCTATATGAATATAGAATATTTTTTGGTTCTTACTGACTGTCACCATATCATAAGTCCTTCTTCATGCTATCTAACTTCAGCAAGTCAAGGCATAAGTTATTTCTTCCAAGACCTGTATACTTACTTACAATATGCTTTCTGAGATATGTCACTTAGCCAATCAGTCGGTAACAATAAGCTGTAATCAAATAAAATTATATCATGATTTCTATCAGAGTAGTACACATCTTTTCTTA
Organism: Picea engelmannii; assembly: GCA_009831015.1. NCBI lineage: Eukaryota > Viridiplantae > Streptophyta > Pinopsida > Pinales > Pinaceae > Picea > Picea engelmannii. Next base: position 41,129 of record ML852248.1, read on the forward strand.
AGCAAAACGTGTTCAACCATGTACACATCTGAACCCCTAATCATAAATAAGACTTTTGAACTCTTTTTCACTCTAGCTATGAAATTACCAAATTTTCCCTTACTATCATAGCTAAACACATACCTTTGTCACTCTCAGGAGTGATCATACCTAAAATAAATATTTTATCTCTTTCTTTATTCTCTTCTTTGATAATTCCTTCATAAATCTTCATACACACTCAAATAAAATGAGGTTAATTAACATTCTCACAAAAATCTAACTTTTAATGATAAATTATTAAAGTAAACAAGATACTAAAAATAAACATGAATACTTATGTTTTGTTTTTGTGTGGGGAGGCTCCACGGACTCCACCATTTTTTGTCTTTCTTCAGATCAACTATCTTCAACTTAAAGTACATAATCCTCAATTTCTACTAAATCTTTATTTAAGGGAGGAGATTCCTCTTCCTCTGCCACATGTGCTTGATGCTTTCTTTTCCCTTTTCCTTGAGGATAGTCATAGGAAAAGTGTCCCAACTTTTGACAGTTGTAGCATTTGATCTTTGAAACATCTTTCTTCTTATATGGAACTCTTACGGAGTTAGCTTCTTTATTTTTATTTCTAAAGGAACTTCTTTTGTTATTTTGAATTGTAATAGTTTTCTCTTCATAAAAAGTTAATCTCTTTTGTTGGTCTACAAGTCTAGATTCTTCGTGTGTGCAATCTGCCCATAACTTATCAAACTTGGGTAACTTGCTTCTTGCACACACTCCTTGTACAAAATGAATCCAAAATGTTGGAAACC
>ML852249.1:0-25122 GCA_009831015.1 Picea engelmannii
ACTAGTGACACATACAATTACCACCGGTGGAACACATCCACCACAATAGCACACAACTACTGTATTGATATCATCCTGCATCAACAATGTCATCAACTGCATCACCTCTAAGTTGTACTAGCATGATGCAAATACATCATATCTAAGTTGTACTTGTGTGATCCAGAGTATCATCTACATCATATATAATCCGTACTAGCATGATGCCAATGCATCATATCTAATTTGTATGCCACCTCTAATTTGTACTCACATGATGTAGATCAGTGCCTCACTGTTTCATCTCTAATTTGTATGATCATATCTAAGCCATACTAGCGTGGCATATCTAGCATGATGCCAATGCATCATATCTAAGTTGTATGCCACATCTAAGCTATACTTGCATGATCATATCTAGCATGACACAAGCCCTCATGCATCATCTATAATATGTATGATCATCTCTAAGGCATACTAGCATGACATATCTATCATGATGCATGGCCACTGCATCATATCTAATATGTATGCCACATCTAAGTGGTACTCGCATGATCATATCTAGCATGATGCGGCTCACCAACATCATCTCTAAGTCATACTAGCATGACATAACTAGCATGATGTCAATACATCATATCTAAGTTGTATGTCATCTCTAAGCTATACTCGTACGATGATTCTCAAGCCATTGTATCAAAAAATCCAACCATCTGTATCATATCTGAGTTGTACTAGTGTGATCATAATTAGCATGATGCAAGAATCATCTCTAGGTTGTATGACCACCTCTAAGTTGTACTAGCATGATACAGATCCACAACTCACTGACAGTCGATGATGCCACATATCAATGCTCCCTCCCAACCAAGGAAGCCATCTCCTCCCTTTCAACCAAGGGAGCAATATCCACAAGCCCCAACTTGTCCCTCAAGTATGCAAACTTTATCTTGGGCAAAGGCTTTGTCAAAATATCTATAGTATGCTCATCAATGGAGATATACTGGAGAACCACTTCTCCCTTCTGGAATTTATTGCGCAAAAAATAATACTTGATCTCAATGTGCTTCAACCTATTATGGAACAATGGGTTCTCTGACAGCTTCACACAGATCTAGTTATCACAATATATCACGGTCGAAACTAACACCTGATCAAATAGTCCAAAAACCGGCTTACAGAGCCACACTGTGTCTGTATAAGCATCACAAGATGAAATATACCCTGCTTCTGCAATGCTGAGTGAAACAAACTTTTATTTCCTGCTATCCCATGAAATCATAGCAGATCCCAAACTGAAACACATACCAGAAGTAATCTTTCTTCCATATGCACTCCCTGCCCAATATGAATCAGTAAATCCATGCAACTATACCTCAGTGTTTAAGGCATATCTCAAACCATAAGTTATCATCCCACGAAGATATCTCAAGATATGTTTTGCAACTATCCAATGCTCTTGTCTAGGTTCCACCTAGAACTGGCTCAACATGTTCATAGCAAAGAAAATGTCTGGCCTAGTATTTACCAAATACATCAAGGAGCCAATCAACTTATGGTATAGGGATGAGTCTACTAGATCAGAATCAGAGTCTCTCAACTTCCTCAAATCTGTCACCATGAGAGTTTCCATGGATTTGCAATCCATCATCCCAAACTTCTAAAGGATATTTACAACATACTTCCCTTGTTTGAGGAATAATTCACCACGCTTCTACCATACTTCTAATGCCATGTAGTAGTGCATGAGACCAAGATACTTCATATCAAACTATGAGGCTATCTCCTTCTTAGGAACAAATCATGAGAGGCTCTGCACCTGTTAGGAACAAATCATCAACATATAACAGTAGAATCACAGGTGTATTATTCACAACTTTGTAGTAGAAATTTGGATTGGAATGACTCTTGGAAAATCCAAGTCTCGTCAAGTAGCTATCAATATGTGCATACCAAAATCTTGGAGCTTGCTTGAGTCCATACAAGGCCTTCTTCGATCTTCATACATGGGTTTCTTTTGGGTGTACCTCAAAAACTTGATGTTTCTCTATGTATACTTCTTCCTCAATCACTCTGTTGAGAAAGGCGGTCTTTACATCCATCTGATGTAAACTCCAACCCATGGAAGCTGCTAGAGATATGATGGCTCTAATAGATGTATATCTGGAAACCGAAGAAAATGTCTCATCATAATCTTCTCCCTCCTACTGAGAGAATCCTCTAGCCATAAATGTCGCCTTGTATTTATCAATACTTCCATCTACATCATGCTTTATCTTGTAAACCCACTTTGAAGTAACTACAAACTTATTTTTAGGTCTAGGCAGAACTTCCCATACATCGTTTTTCATAATAGATTGGTATTCTTCCATCATGGCCTCCTTCCATTGTTTTTGCTTGACTGCTTCTTCAAAGGTGGAAGGTTCTGCATGAATGATATTTTTCATGAGCGTTGCATAACTGGAAAACCTTTTGGGTTTCTTTATTTGTCTGAAGGTTCAACCGGGAGATTTATGTATTTCTTCTTCTTGCAAGGTGGATTCAAGCCATGCAAGTTGCTTTCTAGTCTTAGGTTAAACAAGTGGTTCCACATGCTCATGTGGTGGTTCTAGATCTTCACTGGGGTGTTCTGGAGAACATGTGCTTTCTTCTTTGGTATCTTCATGTTCCTTTTCTTCGTTGGAGTCTATGTAATATTATATAGACTTATTGAATGCAACCCTTTCATAAAAATTCACGTCTCTGCTGATTTCAACCTTATATTGTCTTGGAACATAGATTCTATATGCTTTTGATGATTCACTATATCCAACAAATATTCCTTTCTTTCCTAAGGGTTCCCACTTCTTTTTTTATCATTGGGAACATGAATGTATACAGGACATCCAAGGATTCTCAAGTGTTCAATGCTTGGCTTCTTTCCTAAGAAGGCTTCTTCTGGAGTCACGTTCTTCAATATTCTATATGGACTTCTATTTTGAATATAAATAGTTGTCAAGGCTGCTTCTCCCCATAGGAACATAGATAGATTTTGATCATTCATCATTTCCTTGACTGGTTCTTCAATAGTTCTATTATTTCTTTCAACCACACCATTATGTTGAGGATTATGAGGAACAATGAGCTCCCTCCTAATCCCATCTTCTTTACAAAAGGCAATGCGATCCTTGGAGGTGTATTCTCCTCCATTGTCATATCTTATTATATTGATCTTCTTATCTGTTAGGTTCTCTACTTCATCCTTGAATTATTGGAATTTTATAAATACTTCATTCTTAGTCTTTAACAGATACAACCATGTCTTTCTTGAGAAGTCATCTATATACATAACATAGTAAAGATATCCTCCTAGAGACTTCACTGGCATAGGACCACATACATTTGAATATATTAGGTCTAAGATTCATTTGGATCTATTCTCATTGCTTGGGAATGGTTTCTTGATATTCTTCCCAAGTGCACATCCTCTGCACACACCTTCATGTATGGATTGTAATTATGGTATGCTTACAACCATCTATTTTAGGGATGGAAAGGCTTGATAATAAAGTTGAACATACCTTCTATGCCATAACTCACTAGGGTTGATTTCATCATGTACTAGGGATTGAGTATTCTGATCTAGGAGTTTATACAATCTTCCTTCATGAGTTCCAATGACTCTAGCATCTTCTATATTTGAATCTTTAGACCATACAAGAAATTTTCCATACACAAAAGCTACTTTATCTCCTCTCTCTTCCAAACAAGAAATAGATACTAGATTATTTTTCAAACCAAGAACATATAAAACATTATTAAGATGAATAGATTTACATGATTCCATCTTGATAGTAGCTTGTCCAATTCCCTTGACTGCATAAGAGTTTGTGTCTCCAGACTCCACTTTATGAGGTGTCTCCTTTTCCTTCATGCTTTAGAAATTCTTACGATCACCTATCATATGCCTTGAAGATCCACTATCATTCAACCACATTTCCTCTTCAATGGTTCCAGGAAGAGATGAATAATACAAAAAATTTGTTTCATCATGTTTTTTCTTCTTTGAAGGTTCTTCGTCATTAGCAATTGATGTGTGATGTCTCTATTTCTCTTATTTGTTTGTTTAGGGAAATTCCTTTTGTAACTGTGGCCATGATCATGGACATCAAAGCATTGTACCTTAGAAATATATCTTTTGAACTTCTTTCTTGAATCAGATCTTTTCTTTCCTCCATGTCTTTTGAACTTTGTTGCAAAGGCTTAAGCATATTCTTCCTTCTGGGGTTTTCCTTTAGAGTTCAACCTTGTCTCTTCTTGTGCACAACATGTCCAAATTTCTTCTATCGCTGGGAAATCCGTCCTTGTATTCATGCTTGTTGCAAATGCAACCCATGATCTAGAAAGACCATTGAGTGACATGTTCACAACTTCATTTTCTGGAATGGCTTCTCCAATGGCTTGTAGTTGATCTCCCTAGTGAGAAATCTTGAAAGTATAAAGATATGGTGTCATCCTTTTTCATCTTTGTGTCACAGAGTTCATTCTTCATACTCATCACTTGTCCACTATTCCGACTAAGAAAAGATTAGTTAGGGCATCATACATCTTCTTGGATGAGTCAAGATGAGAAATGTAAGGTATCAAGTGATCCTTTACAGAGTCCACTATGATACTCATAACATTGATGTCATTATCCTTGAACTTCTCCATAACTACAACATTATGAGGTTCCTTGTCTTTTCCTACTTCAAACTGTGGTTCCATGATCTTTCCTTTCACAATATCCAAAACTTTATTCTTGGCAAGAATGAGGTCAATCGTTGTCTTCCATGCTCTGAAGTTAGAGGCTCCTTCTTACTTGTTTTCTGACTTCATAGAGTAAATCATGGATGTGTTGACTTTGACTTGGTCAACCTTTGACTTTGACCAAAAACTCAAACTTGGTGCCTTGGCTTGTTGAGAGTACCAAGAGGTACACTAAGCTAGGGTGCACTAGGATATCCAGGGATTAGGTCAAGTGCTTCACTTAAGGTGCCTCAACAAGAGGGTTAGGGTTTCATTGCTGCAACAAAACTATGACTCAACTACAACTCCAACTGAGAAAATCCTCCCAATCTACATTCCAGTGGTTAGATTGTATGAAGATAATGTGGGCCTTGTTATCCCCTATCCTAGGGATAACTAAGGATATTATGTCTCGAGGCCCACAGGTCCTAGAAATGGAGTATCGAGAGCCATATCACTTGAGCTTGGCCCTGGAGGGCCCATCTTTTCTTCAATGCCTCCTATATACCAACAACAACAACATCCATCCCATTGGACTGATTCTGAAGTAGTAGTGGGTCTTGCTCCATGATTTAATGAATCTGAGTATCACGGTAAGTGTCACTTTGATTTGCAAAGCATTTGAATATGTGCACTGAATTGTCTTTTGTTTCATGATGTTTTCTTGGAAATTATGCTCTTTAACTTGTCCATATTTGGGGGGGATGACAGAGTGCCCTAGTAAGTTGGTTCCCTTAGGGATGAGTTGCCACTAGGTGGGTCTATGAAAGGTCATCGTCCATTCCTTACATACTTACCACTTTTCATCATTGTCCCTCTGATCTTTCTCCTACCTTGGTTCAGGCATTGGGTTTGCCAAGCTAGTAAGGGTTGGACCTTGCCTTGTGGGAAGAAGGGGATAAAGGCCCAGAGGACAAAAGTAGCTGGAAAAATTTTAAATCCAAAATGAAACCTTGAGATGCTTAGATTAGGGATTCCCAAGAAAGAAATGAATGGCTTCTCGGCAAGAAAAGGGGACCTGTAAAATAAAATAAAACTCAAGACCTAGTTGGTGGATAGAAGGTCTCATCATGAGCCGACCTATTAGGTACATGGGCATGTAGTGGTATGAAACTGCCATCCATCTGGTCAACAAACCATATTAATGTCTCTTGGTGGCATAGCCAAGAGAAAGGGGGTCTCATCAAGAGCCAACCTTCTCATTTCCATGAAATTCTTGTGGGTAACGTTGTCACCACTGGTCACCATGCCAGGACAGTGTCCTCCAACTATTCTCTTGAAAATAAAAAGAAATAATATAAAGAGTAAAAGGAATTGAGTGAGATAGGGAACAATGGAATCCATGACAAGGTGAAAATCACTCTCTACAGAGGCACCCACAAGTAAGACTTACATTTCACTGTTATCATTGTGCCCCTTGCCCAAACATTCCCTACACCATCTCATACATCTACATGACATAGATTGGTCTTCACCTGGGAAACACCCCAAACCCGAGGAGGATTAGCCCAATAGGACATCCTGAGACCCCCTCCAAACTCAGCTTGTTAAACTACATAAAATCTTTGAGTATTTGTCTGGGTAAAGGGGGGTTTGATGCACATGTTTGGGTAATTTGATTATTATATGTGATTGACATTGTTATGATCCCTGTGACTTATGAGCCCATGGAGGGAATACTTTTTGTTTTTGCAGGACCATGCCCGAAGGACAGGTACATATGGGGAGATGATTAGCTCGGACCTCCATGGGGCTAAAATCCCACTAGATGGATATTGTGACCCCAGCCAGGGGCAGAGAGACACCATAGGCTTGCACCAAAGAAAAATAAGTTCATTCTACCAGAGACACTTTGGCATGCCTGTACCTAGGGGTTATTTCCCTTCCATCATGGCGTTGGCCCTTGAAGGCCTATGATGCCATTATATTGAGCCTTGATGTCATCCAGTTAGGGTTTTGGCATGAGGATGACTTGGTTGGCACGTATGGCAGTTTCTGAGGCTTTTTGAGGCCTAAATTTTCACTTTTGAGGCCTAGAGTTCCAAAATGGGGCCTAACGATGCCCTAAGAGGGGCATGGCGTCATCCTTAAAGACAAAATAGGGTTTTAAATGTTGATTTTATGTAAAAAATGGGTTTTTGATGTAATTTGGCCATGTCGACATTTTTTGACCTGAATTGTAATTAAAGGTCATGATTATTGTATAAATAAGGGGATAATCTCTTATATTTTTTATCATCTTTCATTCACACATGTGTGAGGTCTGAAATTCATCCCTCTTTAAGGGTACTTGGTTGAAATCAAGTGGTGCGCAACTTCTTGGAGAGGCTATTTTTGGTGTATTTTGGTATTTTCTTGGTGGAAATTATTCAACTAGGGTTTTGTGGCTAGAGTATTCTTGGTGAAGTAAGTAAAATATGCAATTCTTCATTTATTTTTAATGGTTATGGTAAATTTTCTTGTTCATTACTTCTAAGATTATGAAATTGCTAGTTTAAAACCCTAGGGGAGAAGCACATGTTATTGTCCTTTTCCTTATAATTTTTCACCTACTTGATTTTGCTAGAAAACATATATTTTGAAGAATACACTAGATCCCTACCTTTGTACCACTCTAGTAGCATTTCTTCATTAGCTTCACATATTTTATTTCAAGCTTGATTTAAGGAAGAAGGAAATCGCCAGGGCCTAGGGTTACCTGCTTTCTATAATTTTTTCCTTCTAGTGTTTTGATATTGAGGCCTTAGGTTACTAACACATCAATCATCTCACCCATCCCTTTAGATGCCTATTATCATTTTTTGTTCTCATATAAGAATTGTTGCTGCAAACTTTGACTCAATTACCCTAAAAGGCACTAGTTCACTCCTTGCAAGTGATTGATTGACCAAACAACTCTTAAACCGTGTTGCTTAAGATTTTTACTAACTCTTTCTAAATCTAGATTAGACTAAATCACTAAATAATTTGTTGTTGTTGAAAAATATTTCTAGCACCATCTATAACAACAACAAATTCATCCTAAAATCAAGATTAAAAGATGATTATACATTGCCTTTATTGCTTCTAACATCTATTATCATTCTGTCAATTTTAGGCTATTATTTCTTATCATTCTTGAAGCATTATTGAGGCATAATTGTGTAGTTGTTGCTAAATATACATTGTTTTTATAAATTTTTGTATTTCTTTAGTTTTATATTCGCTTGTTCATTTTTCCAAAAGTCTATGGTTTTATGAAGCACTGACATCATATGGTACTTGCAAATAAAATCTCTTTTCTTGTTGTCTTGTTCTGGGCAGGTACACTTAAATATTATTTTGCTTCATCTCATTAAAACCTTGGAACTTTTGATCAAAGTGACCTGTGAGAGGGGTGGGACTTTCTTACTACTTTTACCTTAGCCTTCTCAAACCCCCAGGTCACTGGGGACGTCTCCCCTGGGGTAGTACTCCTAAATAGAAAGAGGTGTCATATTAAGGTGACATTGATACAACATCCTCCTTGCTACGCCAATTTAGTATCCACTTGACTTTGGCTTTGGGAAAGTAAAAATTGCACGATACCATTTTGGTGCCGCTGTCGGGGAACACTCAGTCAATATTCCTCAATGACACTTTTTCGATAAGCCTTTATCCATAGCCTTTACTTCACAAAGATTACCTGATGACTCCATTGAGGGTGATTCCCTCTTTTCTCTTTGATGATCCCTAGAAGTATTATCTGGTGACTCCATTGATGACAAAGCCAACCATGGCTTCTTAATAGGACTTGGGAAATTTCAAACCCTTAGACATGTGTAAAATCTTGGGAAATCCTTGACGAATGCCTTTGAGGTATGAAAAAGGGCTCCCTAGATTTTCTGGTAGTGATGAGGTTAGAGCCAACAATCACATGGATTAAATTTGGTCTTTCTTTCAACTCCACCCTATTAGTGATGATGCTGAATATTTGGCAATGAAACTTTTCTCTGCCACTCTTCATGGCAATGCTAGGAAATGGTATGATGATATCCATGATGTTAGCATCACATCTATGGACCAATTAGAAGAAACATTTCTCAAGAGATGGGGTATTAAATTGGAAGATATCCAAATGCTACTAAAAAGACTCGAGTATATAAAACAAACCGATAATGAGACTATCAGGGAATTCCAGGATAGGTTTGAGAAATTGCTATATCATATTCCTAGAAGCCATGATCCTGGAGACAAGTACCTCATTTATCTCTATACCAATTCACTCTTAGTGCATTTAGGGTTCTTCCTCATTAAAAAGGGTCCAAAAAAAATCAATGATTCCTATTACATGGCCATGCAAATCGAGGAGAATATCTCTTTGTCCAAGAGAAAACACATATTTTCTATAGAAACCAAAGTTGATGACCCCAAAGGTATCCCAAATACCCTTAGTATGGAGAGATTAGTTTCTCTTGATATCTTTGAAGGAAGGGAAAAAGTCATCAACCAACAGGAGGTTGAGGAGAGTGATCCTAATGAGGGTTTCCAATCCCATGACGAAGGGAAATAATTTACTCATGCTTCTACCGAGGATAATGAAGACATGGTTGAAGAGCGAGAGCCTGAAGATATCAAACACAATGAAGAAGTATTGATGTATTCTACTCCCTCTGATGAATCCATCCATGAGCCTATTCCTCATGTGCAAGAATAAGTGGATGAGATTAGTCACTTTCCTTTTCAGGTTTTTGATAATGCCTTATTCTATGATTCAGAGAGGGAAGAAGAAAGGGAATATTTGGACAAGACGTATCCTCCTTATTATAAATTTTAAGAGACAAGTCATGAGGATGAGACAATGATGCATACTCTTCCATTTGATGAAGTTATCCAATTCCTCGAAGCTCCTGCACAAGAAGAAGTAAACACAATAAGTTATTCTCCTTTCCAAGAGTATGATGATGCTTTATTTTATGATTTGGAAAGTAAAGAAGTGCTAGAAGAGTGCTTGGATGTTTTAATCCCTTCATGTTATGATAAAGATGATGACTTTGTTGATAATATTGATGAATTCATACATGTTGGAAAGCGCAGATTAGATGCGATTGGATATCATGGGGATCCCATTTATGACATTGAGGGTCATTCCCAAAAGTTTCCTTTACAACTATCATATGAGGTTACTAGTAATTTTAACATTTGGCAACAAGGAAATGATATGATTACAAAAAAGTTTTAGACACCCAAGGATGACCTAGTGCTATATTCTCCTAGTGATTTTCGGTCATACCTTGAGGATTTTGATGAATATTCCTTTGAGCACTTGGATTTATTCCATGAAGAAGATTATAAACCACCATTGTGCTCATATATTGATAAAGGTGAGGACATTTCTTTCCAAGAGAAGGATCCTTGTGACAATGTTTTCCAACTCCCTTCGACAATTTTATCTCGCTATATCAATAAAGGTGTAGTTTGGAAACATGTCCTTTGTCTTAAGTTTTCTCTGAGGCAAATATTACTTTTATTATTCAATGGTAGGTTGAATACCTCAAGAAGAGATTTTTTATCTCAATCTTTCAACCTTCCCCTAAGAAATTGTTAGTCACCCTCTAGGTTCTTTCTAGCCCCTTCCTAGACCTCAGATTGTGAAGATGTCCAAGGTAGCCAACCTTCAAAACCTTTGAGTTAGTCTATTGAACCTTTAATTTTTCACGATCTCTTTCTGAGATGGATTGAGCACTTTCCTAAGAGTGTGACTTGGCACCATTTTTTCTCTCCCACCCGCCTCCATGAGCTAGACTTTACGACTAACGACAATATGATGCATGCTCTAACTCATGTTTATTTTGTGCTTAACTTGTCTTTGTTTTGGATTATGATGAAGCACATAGGTAGGTATTATGTGATATTTCTAGGATGGTTTCACTAGTTATTTGATTACACCTAGAATTCAACCAACATGTAAGTAGAGGTAAGTTAGGTAGGCATTTTCATTCATTGTATATACCCTCTACATATCATGCTAGCGTAGTGTAGTTGTAGTTTCATTTCCATTTGTATATATGATTGATTACTTTTATTTTCAATGTATCATATATGATCCATGGGTGATATCACCACCCCAACATATTCCTAATCATTTTTGTTGAGATCTAGCAGATCATAGGTCATGCCAAATATGTTGAGGTTCTCATGCATTCTATGGTGAGCACATGTCCCCAAGTTGGAGCCATATGTTATCCCCTATCATAGGGATAACTAAGGAGATTATGTCTCTAGGTCCACAGGTCCTAGACATGGAGTACTGAGAGCCATATGACTTGATCTTGGCCCTGGAGGGCCCATATTTTCTTCAATATCTCCTATCTATCGAAAGCAGCAACATCCATCCCATCGGCCCGATTCTGAAGTAGTAGTGGATATTGTTCCATGAGGTAATGAGTCTAGGTATCACTCTGACTCTAAAATCATTTGAATATGTGCACTAAATTATCTTTTGTTTCATGACATTTTCTTGTTTCATGACGTTTGTTTCATTTGAATATGTGTCACTCTGAATCTGAAATCATTTGAATATGTGCACTAAATTATCTTTTGTTTCATGACGTTTGCTTGGAAATTATGCTCTTGAACTTGTCCATACATGGGGGGGATGACAAAGTTCCCTAGTAAGTTGGTTCCCTTAGGGATGAGTTACCACTGGGTGGGTCTATGAAAGGTCATAGTCCATTCCTTCCATACTTACCACTTTTCATCATTTTCCCTCTCATATTTCCCCTACCTTGGTTCGAGCATTGGGTTTTCCAAGCTAGTAAGGGTTGTACCTTTCCTTGTGGGAAGAAGGGGCTAAAGGCTCGAACGGTAAAAGTAGATGGAAAGAGTTAAAATCCAAAATGAAACCTTGAGATGATTCACCCCAAGATTCCAGAGAAAGTAATAAATGGCTTCTCATCAAGAAAAGGGGACCCGTAAAATAAAATAAAACTCAAGACCTAGTTGGTGGATAGGAGGTCTCATCATGAGTCGACCTATTAAGTCCATGGGCATGTAGCGGTATGACATTGCCATCCATCTGGTTACCAAACCAGGGTAGTGGCTCTTGGTGTCATAGCCAAGAGAAAGGGGGTCTCATCATGAGCCAACCTTCTCATTTCTATTAAATGCTTGTGGGTAACGCTATCACCACTAGTCACCACGCCAGGACAGTGTCCTCCAACTATTCTCTTGAAAAGAAAAATCAATAATACAAAGAGTAAAAGGCATTGAATGGGATAGGGAACAATGGAATCCATGAAAAGGTGCATCTTGCCCTCTATAGAGGCACCCACAGGTAAGACTTACATTTCCCTGTTATCATTGTGCCCCTTGCCCAAACATTCCCTACACTATCTCATACATATACATGACCTAGATTGGTCTTCACCTGGGAAACACCCCAAACCCGAGGATGATTATCCCAATAGGACATCTTGAGACCCCCTCCAAACTTGGTTGGTTAAATTACATAACGTCTTTGAGAATTTGTCTGGGTAAAGGGGGGTTTGATGCACATGTTTGGGTAATTTGATTATTAGATGTGATTGACATTTCTATGATCCCTATGACTTATGATCCCATGGAGGGTGTACTTGTTGTTGCTGCAAGACCATGCCTGATGGACAAGTACATATGGGGAGATGATTATCTCGGACCTCCATGGGGCTAAAATCCCACCAGATGGATATTGTGACCCCAACCAGGGGCAAAGATACATCAGAGGCTTGCACCGGAGAAAAAGAAGGACATTCCACCAGAGACACTTTGGCATGCCTGGACCTAGGGGGTCTTTCCCTTCCATCATGATGTTGTTCCTTGAAGGCCTATGACATCATCATATTGAGCCTTGACATCATCCAATTAGGGTTTTGGCATGAGGACGTCTTGGTTGGAACGTGTGGTAGTTTTTGAGGATTTTTGAGGCCTAGAGTTCCAAGATGGGGCCTAACGTCACCCTAAGAGGGGCATGGAGTCATCCCTAAAGACAAATTAGGGTTTTAAATGTTGATTTTATGTAAAAACTGGATTTTTGATGTAATTTGGCCATGCCGACCTTTTTTTACCTAAATTGTGATTAAAGGTCATTATTATTGTATAAATAAGGGACAAATATATTATATGTTTTTTATCATCTTTCACTCACACAAGTGTGAGGTCTGAAATTCATCCCTCTTTAAGGGTACTTGGCCGAAATTAAGTGGTGCACAACTTCTTGGAGAGGCCATTTTTGGTGTATTTTGGTATTTTCTTGGTCAAAATTATTCAAATAGGGTTTTGTGGCTAGATTATTCTTGGTGAAGTAAGTAAAATATGCAATTCTTCATTTATTTTGAATGGTTATGGTAAATTTTCTTTTTTCACCTTCTAAGATTATGAAATTGCTAGTTTAAAACCCTAGGGGAGAAGCACATGTAATTTTTCTTTTCGTTATAATTTTTCATGTGCTTGATTTTTCTAGAAAACATCTCTTTTGAAGAATACACTAGAGCCCTACCTTTGTAGCACTCTAGTAGCATTACTTCATTAGCTTCACATATTTTATTTCAATCTTGATCTAAGGAAGAAGGAAATCGCTATGGCTTAGGGTTACCTACTTTCTAGCATTTTTTACTTCTAGGGTTTTGATATTGAAGCCTTAGGTTACTAACAGCTCAATCATCTCACCCATCCCTTTATATTGTCTATTATCATTTGTTGTTCTCCTATAAGAATTTCCGCTGCAAACTTTGACTCCATTACCCTAAAAGGCACTAGTTCACCCCTTGCAAGTGATTGATTGACCAAACAACTCTTAAACCATCTTCCCTAAGACTTTTACTAATTTTTTCTAACTATATATTAGACTAATTCACTAACTAATTTTCCACTGTTGCAAAAGATTGTTACAACCATCTATAACAACAACAAATTCATCCTAGAAGCAATATTAAAAGCTTATTATATTACATTGCCTTTATTGCTTCCAACATCTATTATCATTCTGTCAATTTTAGGCTATTATTTCTTGTCATTCTTGAAGCATTATTGATGCATAATTGTGTAGTTGTTGCTAAATATACATTGATTTTATAAATATTTGTATTGTTTCAGTTTTATATCATCTTGTTCATTTTTCCAAAGGTCTATGGTTTTATGAAGCACTGACATCATATCGTACTTGCAAATAGCATCTCTTTTCTTGTTGTCTTATTCTAGGGAGGTACACTTAAATATTATTTTGTTTCATCTCATTAAAACCTTGGAAATTTTTAGCAGAGTGACCTGTTAGAGGGGTGGGACTTTATTACTACTTTTACCTTAGCCTTCTCAAACCTCAAGGTCACTGAGGATGTCTCCCTTGGGGTAATACTCCTAAATAGAAAGAGGTGTCATATTAAGGTGACAGTGATACGACATCCTCCTTGTTACGTCGATTTAGTATCCACTTTTCTTTGTCTTTGGGAAAGTACAAATTGCATGATAACAAACCCATTACATGTTAAAATAATAGGTCTTCTCATTTCACCACATACAATATCTCAATATTGTCACCCAACCATAGGAACAAAGGCCACCCCCGAGCACCTTAACATTGACAGACAAAATAATTCAGGAAGAAAACCCTATAACCAATAGCCAACCAATGTAGCGTTCCTCTCTCCAAAGCTAGCGTAGCAAGCAGAAAATCCAAACCATAACCAAAGACCAAGTCACTACTGCAACAATTGTAGTTCTCCTCCGGTCATGCACACCACTACGACTTATGAGGTCATGAGAGTGAGTGAGTGAAAATGAGCTCAAGCGCCCTCTATTTATAGTCCTCCAAGTCACTTAGTTGGGTCAACTTTTTCTCTTGGAGGCTAATAACTTAATATTAGTTATTCTCTTGAGTTGACTTGTATTCTAGGGTTATTATCCAACATTTTAGGGTTTCTCTTTCTTCCCATAACATTATAGTCTCGTAAAGGGTTACACGTAGAGTTTAATACCTCCCACAACTACTGCAATATCAACACAGTGCTCATGAAAAAATTATCTCAAATAATACATCAACACTATAATTTCTAAATTGGAAGAAAAACAAGGAAGTGGGAGGTTTAATTATGTGCCTGATCTATTTTGTGGTATTCAATCACCATAGCTCTTTACACCAAAGGTTTTCCTACATAGATGAAGACAAACAATGCTTGAGAATAATCTCCCTCATGGATTACTCAAAAAAGAAGAGCAAGGCCCAATGGCCACATTACCCAAGCAATGATATATATAAATTTTCAGGTGAAGACCAATAGCATAACCATGTGCATGAATTCTCTTGTACCCTATGTATTTTCACTGTTCAATCTCAATTAGTTACTTTATATGCTTGAACCAATATTCATTAATATGTAATCCTCTTCCTTTTAATACCAATGAGTCAATCCTGTTTGGAATTGCTCTTCCATATATGGTTGATTGTCCAAATTTTGCAGTGAATTGGGTTGAGTATTTAATGCCAAACCGATCATAAAGGAAATCTCTTGGTTGTATTTACTCTCTACCCTAGTTTTGTACAACAAATATCTTCCTTTACTTGGAATTTATTTGAATATGATCCAACTATGTAGTTAGGTCAATGGTGTGTGCAATGCTCATCTAACGTTGGAATTCTCACTGAATAAGTAAATACTTGGGCAACTAATGCAACACCAAAAATAAGTGAAATGCTCCATCAATGGGAGATATACCTCTATGAAATTATCCATGAACAAGATGCCCAATAGTGATGCGTATAGACCATATGACCACCATACAGCCTCCAAAAGTGTATTCCTCAATGTACATGTGAGTTTGGGATGCCCACACACATTCTTAATGGTCCACATATGGATGGAGGGTATACGAGAGAGTGTTGGCCAGGGATTTTCATCACCACATGTTTTTTTGAGGAAGTTTGACAAGACTCAACACCACCTCACACTTTTCCCAAGTCAAAACATACCCATTAATCATCAAATAACATGTTGGGTTGTGATTTATTATGATACAAAGATAAATTTAGTAAGTGAGATTAGGGATACATTTTTAATTATTCAATCCACTTGTAAGCATCCAATATCAAATGCAAATACAAAAATAAATACCCATGACAAATGTGTACAATCTTTCTAAATGCCAACAACCTCATAGAACATGAATACATTGTTATTTATAAAGTTATGAGAATAAAAACTAGTTGGATATGTTCAACCACTCTTTCACCATAGCCCTTGATCTCATTCACCGAATTAGATAAGTGGTTTGAAACTTCTAGTTGTTGCAATTAACCACACATTGGAAAAGGATTGATTTCGAGCATGAATTAATAATCAGATCAATCAATTGGGGGATGAACTAAGTTGTGCACAAGTGAGAACTATAGATGGAGTATATTATTACCGCTTTTGGTTCAATGGAAACTCTTTCTGTGATTCCACCATTAATTAACATAACCAACACAATAGGAAATATAATGTCCACAAAGTAGGTATTCAACTACACAACAAATTAATTAATTGGATTGGAATGACAAGACACAACTCAACAAACTAAGAGAATGCCAATAAATAGGAATTAACCAAGTATACCACAATTCATCAACCACTGAGAAAATTTCATCCCACAAAGACACATAATTTCACCAAGGGAAACCTGAAGGAAAAACCTAAGCATTGAATGGTTGCTCAATTTCATTTAGTCAATCTCTAGTTTACAATGCCATTGTTATCATTGAAAAATCGTCCACAACATTGCACACAAATGGTTAAAGAAAACATCAAGGCTATCAACCATTAGTCCACCTACAACACTGAAATCCATCAAGAAGGAAAAAAATATACAATTGGGTCAAAAAATCAAAGTGCACAAAGTAAAAAAAGGGAGCGCTCGCAGGCCAACACATGCCTCAACGCGCACTATGCACAAAATGCGCGATTTTGCATGAGAAAATCCACACACTTCTATGAACGACGCATTTATGGATCTTGTCAACCCCTCAACCACTTCTGAACAGACCCCTAACACGATTTGACACTCATATCTGAGCGAAATCTAGCTTGGAGGTTGGTCAAGGTCTAGAGGGTTCCCTAAAAGGCCCCTTATTCACACTATGAACCAATTACATTTTTTCATGTATGGATGGTATAAATAAGAGCCATGGGTGTGCCAAGAAATCAAGATCTTCAAGGTATTGTTATGCTGCAAGAATTCTTCCTTGAGAATCCTCTTTTCTCGTTGAAGCCTTCAAGCACCATTGCAATAGGCCAATCCACTCACCTCTTGAGGGAATATGCATTGTTGTTCTTCACCATTTTCCATTTATTCCATTGTAAAGAGTGAAGATATCTCAATTAGGGAACTCAAAATCCCTCCCAAGGAGGAAGAGGGGAATCATAAGTCCCTGCCTTTCTCTATGATGTTTTGCCTACTAATCTATTGATCCATTGGTAGCAATATGTTGTTCATTGTTTCATTTTCATGGTTCTAAGTTTCTCAAGGTTTCTAACACTTATTTCTTAGTTGTTTTAGTTGTATTTCTTTGTTTTCACATGTGTTTGGCTTATCTAACCCACTCACAAAACTTTTGTCTTGTTTAGCAGGCTCATCTAAACATGCAAGTGTTGTTGGTTTTCTCACCCAAGTGACAAAACCAACACAACAGATTGACAATCATACTGGGGATCAATATCAAATTCCTCCCTATTTGAGCCTTAAGATCACTTCATTTTGATTGTTCTGACTTGCAGGTACCAAAAATGACCTAGACCAACCTGCCAAAGTCAAAATTCAGAGATGAGGAAGGAGTATTTCACTTGGAAATTTCTCCCCCGATGCATGATAGGAAGTGTGCGGTTTTTTTGGCTCACAGATGTGCACTCTGCACACCACATTCTTCATGACTCTGTGAACCTGTTAGAATTGTAACCCGTGCATAAGTCCAATTTTTCAAAATTGTAAGGGTTTTTATGCATGGTTTGAGGGCCCCTAGCCTTTAGATTTTTATTTCTCTATACTTTGTAAGGCAACTACACTACACTTAGAATCATTTCCCATAAGAAAGGTTAGATAACATAGGCACTTAGGGGGTAAAAAAAATCAACATTCTTCTCTTTTTTTCTTGTGTTGCCAGATGGATGGCTCATTTGACTTGTAAAATTTTAAGTTGAAGTTACTACTTTCATTCACAAATCACTTAAATTGGGTCTAGAAACCAATTTTGACCCTTAAGTATGCTCTTCCCTCGCACCCTAGTGTGATCTTGGGAACCAGAAAGGAGGTTTAGAGGAAGTTTCATCTCCCTTAACAAAATATTTAGGAGAGGAAAAAACCCCCATAAGGTTCCTCTTTAGTTTTTGAAATCATATTAAAGTTTTGTAAGGGCCCATATATGCCCACATGTTGCAAACTTAGGATAGTTTCTAAATGCTTTCTTAGTTTACATCACAATTTATGGAAATTTAAAGATCAAAGTAACGGGCCCATACATGCCCACATGTTTTGCAATCTAGGATATTTTTCAAGAGATTTCTTAGTGTAAACAACATTTGATGGAGTTTAAAGGATTTGTAAAGGACCCATATGTCCACATTGCTATTTCTTTAGGGATTTAAATATTCTGCAAGGTTGTACCAAAGGCACTTAGTAATCTAGGTAGGACCACATGTTGCAATCTCACACTTAACTTATAAAAATCTTTTCTCACTTTTCACTTTCTTGCACACAAAATCACTCACACACAATTTCCATTAGAATAGTGGAGATCAAAGTAGGATTTCTCCAAAGGAATTATGAAAGATCTGACTACTTCTTTAGAAATTATCCACACCCATTTTAATTCAATCGAGATTGGTCTACGTCACCAATCTCTCATCCAAACACATCTAAAATTTTGTAACAAACACACTAAATTTTCCTCCACAGGGGGTGCCAAAACAATTTTTTAGTCTAAGTAGGATTTCGGGGGTAGGCATCCAAATAACCCCCCATTATTAGGTTCTCACATTTTCAAACCATAGAAGTTGAGAAATAGGGAACTTTTAAATCCTCCAAGTCAAGTGTTCCTAACCACAAGGTAGGGAGATACCTGTGAAGGGTTGAAGGTCGAAGTTTGATTGTTCTGCACATCCCTCCTTGAGTCACCCAACTCTTGTGAGGGCATCCAACCCGTGACCCATTTCTGAGGCCGAAAATCTAAATGCCTCACTTTGACCAAGGTACTTAGTGGAAAAAACTTAAGTTATCTATATAGGTGGTGGTTGTGGGCTGCAATCATACGTTGGTTGGATTTTGTGTGGCTATTGGGAAATATTTCTAGTTCTTTCGAGATATGCACCCTCTACCCCTCATTATAACTAACTATTTCAACCTTCACTAGCTCCTCTTCTAGTGGATTCAAACCCCACTGTTGAGTTCTCTTGGAAGGCCCAATCTTAATTGAGAGGAAGGAGGATACATCTTTTAGGACACAAGATTTTATTTATTGTTGTTGTTCCCCCATGCAGACAAAATCCACCTATCCACATGCTTGTTTAGTTTACAATTATGTATGTATGATGTTCATTTGATTACATGCCATTATGAGTTATACTATGTTGTGAAGGTCAAATTATAAAAGCACTTGTTCATTTGTTTCTCTTGTCACCATTTGCACACATTCACTTTGCTAGTCGGAACCATAGGGGACCCACAGAATCCCCGTCATTCTAGATTCTTGCAAAATATTTCTCCTATTCAAGGAGGAATCCCTAGTCTCTCCAACTCACTGGCTCAACCATATCACACCTCTATGAGTGCCACTATTTTTGGATCAAATTTACTTGGTTCCACTTTGCTTGGGTCAAACACCCAAGGCCATTTTTCTATTAGTTCTCCTTCACAAGGAGGTGGGAGTCAAACTTATTCTCAAGGAAGAAGTACATGCCCACCAAATCCCCCTCAAGGCACATGTCCATTATCTACACACACGATGGCTGGAGCTAATCCTCCACAAAATCTTCCTATGCCATACTTGGCATCCCTCAACATTCCTAATTTAACCAAACTCACAAATGATCTCATTTTGCATGATGCTACTTGGCCCAAAATGCCTACCAAGTTACCTTCAGTCATCTTGAAGTTTGAAGGAAAACTAGGGGAATATCCCGCCAACCATGTTATGAATTTCCGCTTCTGTTTCTCTTCAAACAACATCATGGATGATTCCATCCACTGAAGGTTATTTCAAAGAACTCTCAATGGTTTATCAACCAAATGGTATGTGGACGAAACATCAAGGTCCCATGCAACCTTTGAATCATTGTCCAAGGCCTTTCTATCCTTTTTCCAACCACCAGTTTGTCATGACACTGGCTTATAAATTATTTCTGAGTTCAAGCAAACAATTACTATCCATATCACCGACCACATCCATGAATGGTGTCGATGACCTAGTTTGTGTAAATCCGAAACCACCAAAGAACAATGTCGTGATTGGTTTCTTAAATTGCTCGTATTTGTGATTTCCAAATATGTGGCATCCACTTTTCCTCAATCAGAGGAGGAGGCCATCAGCAAGTCCCAACAATTTGACCTCATATATGCTCAATCGGGTTACTTGTAGACAATATTGCCTGATGCACCTAGACCTCTACCATTTGGCCAAGACAAACCTGGGGTTTCTTATGTTGTAGATGGGTTGATTGGTTCTATGACACACCAAAACCCTTACATCCACGCATCACTTCCTTATGGGGAAAACCAAAATCCACAACTATATGGAGGAGCATCTCATTACCCTCCTCCCACTCACCGAAAGTCATATCTTGTTGCTCCATCTCAAACGTTGGGGGCACCCCCATCAGTACCCATGATGTATCTGGTCTCTCAACCAAGTACAAGTTCACCATCAACCCCTGCATATAACCCCAACAATGTGGGAAATACATCAACTTCCTACACACCCTATGGATCACCTCCTTGAAACAGTCCCTATTTTACATTTCCTGGTCCCCCTCAACAAGTTTCTCCTCCACCAGGACAATTGGATGGCCGTGTTAATTTTTTTCATCCCTCTCCCATTCAACAAGTTCATAATTTTGAACAATTGAATACGGAAAATCTGGCCCATCCATCCAATAATGCCAAGAAGAAAGGAAAAAACCAAAACAATAACAACCCAGGACCAGGAGGGAATAGCCCCTGACAAAATCGTCCCGCTAGGGACAATCAAAATCAAGGAAACCAAAACCTCCAATGGGGAAACAATAAAAATCAACCACGCCAAGGGAGGAACGATAACCTCAAGATTAACTTCCCTTATGCTCTGTGTGGCAAGTATGGACATTATACTCACCACTGCCCCCAAATTTCTGATTTCAAATGGATGAAAGCATCCATGAACCCTTAATGCCCTCCAGCACCGCCTTCCCCCCAACAGACCCCACAACACTATTTGCAACCACCACCTCTAAATGTGTTGCAAAATCCTATTCCACACCAAGGTGTGATGAATACCCAATAGGAGGTACACCTTTCTCCACCCCAAATGGGGCAGTATCAAAACCCGAGCCCCACTCAACCCAAAAATATGGTTGACAGCAATATCCTCCTTACCAGTGATGAAGAGGTTCTTCTACAAACTCGCAGTCGTCAATATGGATTCCCTCCTGAATCTACTCCTACCACCTCGGGAAAGACTCTCGATACAACCGGACAACCATTGATGATTCCACGCCCTAACATTGACCCCACTCCTCGTATACCTCACAGACCTTTACGACAGAACGTACATAACCCTCGTGCTAGGGTAGCCCATAACTACAATTTAGTTGATGATTTAGCTCAATCCCCTGCAACCATGTCTGTGTTGGAGGTCCTCCAAACCTGTCCCTCACAGCGTAAATCATTTCTTTCCGCCTTGGGGGAAGTCGACTTAGCTAATACTCGACTCATCACCTTTGATCTAGATAACGAGGAACCATGCCTCCCCACCCTGGTAGCTTTCTAGATACCAGTTAAGATCCAAAACATCACGGTTCATCGGTGTATCATCGATGAAGGTGCATCCACATGAATCATGTCCAAAATTGTATGGAAAAAAGTCATCTCACTTGAGCTAGTACCCTCTGCCATCACCCTGAGAGCTTATGACGGTCGACCATCATCCCCCAAAGGTTTCTTCCAAAATGTCCCTGCCGAACTTGGGGGAAAAACCATATTGATTGACATTGAGGTTATCAATGCCCCACTTGATTATAACATAATGTTTGGGCGTAGCTACATGTATGCTATAAATTTTGTAGCCTCTTTTGTGTTTCATACGATGATGTTTCCCCATAACGGGAAAATCATCATCATCGACCAAATTATACATTATGAGCCTAATCACTCCACCAACATTGATAATATCCTCCCCCTTGTCTGAACTAGATCAGACGCTTTTTCGGTCATTGACATGGGTTCGGGAATATTGAAGGACCCCCACTTATTAGGGACTTATCATGGAGCACCACACCTCCTACATCCTTCCATATCAGCACAAGTGTGTGTAGTTTCCTCTAACATAATCAATATCGAAGACAATACTCCTATCACAGAGGCCCCTCCCCACATCAAAGTTCCACTAGTTGAAGAACTACTACCTCAAGAATTCCTTGAAGCTACCACCAAACCACTTGTCCACGATTCCCCCCCCCCTAGGGGAAAATCCCAATTTGGGAGACAATCCCTCAATCCATTACCCAAATCCCCTTCTTCTACCCCCCACTTGGAATCCAAGCATTCCAGGTAGTTTCTACTCTCACACTTCCCAACATGGTGCTTTTCATCCCTGTATGGTATCTTGATCCACCTACCATGGTTCCAACACCATCTCTACCTCCTCAAACAGAGGGAGTACCGATGCAGATCCCAGTACATACTCCTACCACACCGTCGGTACCCCTAGATGGGGGAAACACCACCACTGGGGGCAAACAAAGGAAGAACGAGGTTGTCGCTCCACCCCGGGCTCAAACTCTATGCACACTATGTGAAAGGGAAGGAAATCCTACTAAAAAATGTCCTACGCTTCCTAAATTGTGCAATCTTATCCAACTCCCTCAAGCAACCCCATTACTTACCACTCCACCTAGTACTTTAGTAACTACTACGGAGTCCTCAACCTCACGCAAGAAAGGGTTATGAACCAATTTCACTTCCGCCATATGCTTAGAATATGGCCATTACAACCATCATTTCCTGACTCTACCTCAATTCTGCCAAACATTAGTCGCAGTACACAAAACATCCCTGCCTAGGCCCCCTCAGGCTCTTCCTACTGCTTCTCATGTTATTGACATTCGTTATGTGTCTTCATCAGTCTTGATGTGAATGAGGTACCCCCACAATATCGTGACATTCAGTTCATGTCAAGTGAACCTTCACACCCTGTGCACAATATCCCTTCTATGTCCTCATCCCTGGAGGACAAAAACACTCACCCATCGATGGTTTCCCCTTCCATCACACAAGATCCCTTGTCTTCTTGAATTTTCCACTGCAACGTAGATATCCTAGAGGAATTAACCACCCCTTATTTCCCATGGAATGCGCTCCATCATCGATCACTTTTCCTTTCACAGGAGGCCTTTCACCCTCCTATCCAAGCTTCCACATGCACAATCGAAACCAAGGATTTTATTCCTTCGAGGCATATTCACTGGTTCAACAACCCTATCTTTGCCCCCGATGATTTTGAAGAAGGTAACATGACCAACATCTCCCCCACTATCAAGATTGACATTTCCATTAAACTGAGAATCATAGAAGAAATCACCATTGGCGCCACATGCTCCCTTGAAGAAATCATCGCTTATAAAGCTCTCTTTCAGGAATATTGGGATATTTTTGCCTAGTCATATATGGATATGCTCGACCTCGATCCTTCTATATTCAAACACCAAATCAACACTTGGCCAAATGTCGCCCCTGTCCATCAAAAGAAACTCCCCCTTCACCCATCCAAAGGTGCGTCTATCAAAGAAAAAATTGACAAGTTGCTCGCTGTCAGGTTTATTTACCCCATTGCGTACACTTTGTGGGTCTCCAACCTTGGCCCTATGAACAAAAAACAGGGAAATATTTGCATCTACACAGACGTTCACGATCTCAACCATGCATGTCCCAAAGACAACTTCCCAAACCCTTTAATCGACCAAATCATCGATGATTGTACCGACCATGAGGCACTTTCCTTTATGGATGGGTTCTCCAGCTATAACTAAATTCAAATCCATCCAAAGGATCAATACAAAACCTCTTTTACAACCCCTTGGGGTAACTTTGTTTATCGCGTCATGCCTTTTGGACTCAAGAATGCAGGTGCTACATTTCAATGGGCCATGACCTATGTTTTCCATGATCTTTCTCGTATCATCCTTTCTTATTTGGATGACCTCACTACTTGATCCAAAAAGAGAACTCAACATTTAGATGACTTACGCATCATTTTCCAACGATTTTGCTAGTACAATATCTGCTTGAACCCCCTCAAGTGTGTCTTTTGCGTCATGGTCGAACGCCTTCTTCGGTTCATTATTTCCCAACACGGAATCACAGTGGACCCCCTCAAGGTCCAAGATCTCACAGAAATTCTACCACCTAGGAATTTACACCAACTACAAAGCCTACAAGGCAAAGCCAACTTTTTATGCTGCTTTGTCCCAGACTACTCCATGGTTTCCTTCGCCTACTACAACATGATATCACATTTTGATGGGATGAACATGCTCAAACATGTTTTGTAATGTCCCCACTTTGGGGCATCATCACAGGGCAGAGATTTATGATGACCAGAGTAGCCAGATGGGTGCTAAAGAGAGTACATGGGTATTTGAGAGGCATTGTGGGGTCCAACTTGCATTGATGACCATATTCCATCATTATGAGCCATTCCGCACAGGTTGGATTTGGTTTCGTTGCATTCCGACGATTTCCATGATTTTGACTATTTTGAGCTATAAGTCAATGGAATTCACTGAAGAGGTCATTTTGGGCACATTACTTGGAGGAACCTCTTAGTGTAATAGCTGATTAGAATTGGGAGGAGAAACACTACAGGATGGGATGGCTAGAAGTGACTTTCAGTGGCCAGGGAAGCCACAAGGAGAGATAAGAAGCTTTTCAAAGGTAAAAAGGTTAATTAATTAATTAAATATTAATAAAATGAAAGTCACTTTGGAGGGAAAAGGGGAGCCAAAAAGTATAAAGGAAAGGAAAGGGCCTCTTCTCATTCATTCATGTATGATCTTGTTTTGATTTCTGGCTTCTAGCTAGTGAGCCCAATATTGGGGGTTTTGAGGGTTTTGACATAACAAACCCTAGAGGATGATTCGGTGGTGAAAGATTCCACCTATCTTG
>ML852250.1:14165-26066 GCA_009831015.1 Picea engelmannii
TTCATACTAGCAGTTCTTCCCCCTTTCCACCATCATAGAGCCTGCTTATATAGGTTAAGAGGAGCTTAACCTCTTGAGTTATCTTTAGAACAAGTTGGGAACTTCCTCCTTAGATCAAGGATCTCTTGATGAAACCAAGAATTTGGACACAACTGCCTCCTAATATTGAAAGATCCCCCCCTTATTCTCCTCAACGGGCCAACTACTGCCTCATATTAGGCAGTGCTCCCTTAGAAGGGGCATCGGAGCATTGTAGTTCTCCCTGGTAAGCTTTGGGGGGGCACCAGCGCTCTCAAGATGAGCAGCGCTCCTTCAGAGGGGGCAGGGGAGCGTTATAACGCTCCCTGAAGCCTTGTAGGGGAGCGCCAGTGCTCCTAGGGCTGATATAGGGGAGCACTCCCCCTCAAAACCTTTGTTCCAGAGCTCTCTTCAGGTGTCAAGAGTTATTTGACTTTAGTAAACCAATTCTCCTTCCTCAAATCAAGCACATGAGATGTTCTAAGTGTTTCCTTAGTGTCGTTGGCATGGCAGTATGCTTGAACATCGTTTGTGACACTTGTGACCAACTTGCGACACTTGCGAAAGTTGTAAGGAAGATGCGACACTTACGACAATTGAGAGGAACATGTGACACTTATCCGACTGAGTAATTTTGACGTGTAACAGATTGCCCCCCAAAGTATGAAGTTAGAATATGTCAACTGATAACTAAAATACTTTGTAGATGTCCAAGCAAGGGTATAGACTCGGAGAACCTGACAGAAGCTGCACACAAACATCCAACAAATATCATGACATATTTCAAAACCCAAGGCAGGCATACCTATGCTTGGGTGATCAAGACTTAGCAGGATATGGTCGCCATAAAATACACTGCGGATCGATAAGTGTATTGATAAAAAGGTATAGCCACCAAAGATACAATGTGGATCTATACTCTGATGACTCGGACTGATCGTAGCCACGAAGAATACACAGTGGATCTATGAGATGACAAGACATAGCCACAACCAATACAAAGTGGATCTATGTTACAGTGTATGTGTTTTTTGTCCGACGGTAATTCCTTCACAGCCTGGGCAAAGCATATATCAAAGTGATCTCCTAACCCAGGGTCTTCTTACCAATCCAAATATGGTACGAATCTGACCATGTGAATAGATGTCTTGATGTCGAACATGGCAGAAACCACTTGATTATCGGTCAATGGTGTGAACCGTTAACAAGTGCGAGGGAGATCACCATTAATGTCAATGATTCCCAAGGTACCCTAGTACATTCCAGCAAATGTGAATAGATGAACTGAGGTCGAACATCTGTGGAATCATTCGATCAGGGGTCAATGATGTAAACCCACTATCAAATGTGAGGAGGCTTGCCATTGAGGCATGAAAGTCCCAAAGTACTAACTGGTTTCTAAGTCTGATTCCTGGATGATGTGTTGGAGTCGATAAGAATAGACTCGTCGAGGGAGGGCCTTGATGTATCCCCCATAAACGACACGAAATAGACATGGAGATGTAATTGGCAAATCAAATGGACTAACACAGGTTTCGAGGCAAGATATTTGGGATGGATGAATCTCGAGGCGGATACTTCCCTTGAACACTGAGGCACAACAGCAAAACATGACATGGACCAAAACTATGCAGTGGGTATCGTGACTTGCGTCGGGTGACCCAAAGGAGCGAAAGGAACTCAGAGGGTTGGCTCAGCGCAGAGGTTTAGCGGATTATGATATGTGCAAATGACAAAGTGTCGTGTTCAAGGGTGACTCTAAGAAGTGTTGGATGATGTTCTCAAGAGATTGCTTGGCTTGCTCCTTTCAATTTTTTCCCCCATCCAGATAGATGAGTACCTCTTTTTGATTTAATGAGCTCGAGGAGAATAACACATGCTCGATATAACTCACCTTCGGTAAGTTCCTCTTCCTTTGTTTAACGAACCGGAAGAAGTAAGGGTTCGATCCCATATGGGCCTGTCGATGTGTGCTTTAATGAGTCCAAAGACAGAAAACTCGAAGGTTTTTCGGGATTATAGAGTTTGGAAAAGCACTTAAAAGAGAAATCTCTCAGTTCCTTTTTCGTACAGTAGTCCAACGAGACCGAAAAAGGGTTAAACTATTGCTCGAAAGATGCCCTTTATGACCTTTTAACAAGTGTGAAAGGAAGCAAGGTCGCTCGACAATCTTTTCATATTTAGAGAGTCTGAAAAGGGTTTAAAGGAGACTCCAGGGGGGTTCCTTTTTCATGTGTTCGTATCCATACGGGTCCGAAAAAGAGATAAAAGTTTACCCGGTTACGTTCTCATATTTTCGAGCTTGAGAACGAACTAAGACTATGCTCATAAGTGCGACAAGGTGAATAATTCATCAGGACTGCCAGGAAACCTGCGATGCCAGAACTACAAACCAGAGTTTAGTGAAGCCATTACATCATTAGAGAAACCCAAAAAATGACCATACCTTATAAAAAAATGAAAATTTATAAATAACAATTGATTGAAAATTCATTTACCATTTCATTTTACAAAGATTTTTTGAGTAGTGGAGAATCTCATTTTGAAGCAAATCTTGTTTTTCTCGTTGTCGGAGCTACAGTTCACTGTTTTGCTCATCGTTCGGACCAGGTAGGTGTCCATCTCTTTCTCTTTAAATTGCATGGTTTCACATCCATTTTCATAGAATTATTTATTTTAAAACATGAAGCCCTAAGCCGCCCCAATTAGAACCAAATCAGCCTCTTTTAAAAATTAATGGAAAAGGGGAATTCTTTCACAAAAAATTCTTTAGAGAAGGATGGTTAAGATGTCAACATCCTTGTGGTCAATTAGATAGGTAATTTTTAGTAAAAGAACTCATAAAAAATATTTCCAAATGCCCACGCAGCCCCCAAAGTCATTTTGAATTTTTAAAACGTTTTTATCATTGTTTGATAAATGTTAAATGTTTAGGAGAGGGAATGGTGGTTAAAAGGAGTGAGTGGTTGATTTTAGATGATGTGGGCATCTTATTTCATGTTTTAAATTTCTCTTGAAAATCGCCGAAGTTTCCAAAACGTGGAAATAACGAATTCCTTGATTTTTTGTTTTGTAGGTAACTTTGGCAATCATGATTGAATGGAAAGAGAGGGAACATGAGATGGATGAATTAGCCGCTTTACGGAGTCCTCGTACACGGGATGATTTGCGAGCTTGTGGCTTGCTCAAGTTCTTCAAGTTACAAAAAATGAAGAGAGAGATTTTATTGCTCGAGCATATGATTGGCCTCTGGGAGGTTGTAGAACAAGGGTTCCGAATCGGCACACAACTTTTAACCATTGAGTTAGAAGACATGTACTTTTTGACCGACCTCTCGAAAAGAGGGGTCCCCATATCTTTCACTGGGAAAAGGGTGCTACCTGAACAAGTGGACGTGTATCTGGCATGCCACTGCATCCCAGGAGCAAGGTTGGTAGGGGGCAGGATCCCTATCAAGGATATTCGAGATTTTCCCCTCCGGTCTATACTATTTGCTATCACCAGCGTCACAGGAAGCACTAGTGCTCATATGGCATCAAGATCGCAAGTGGCTTACGGTGTTTAGTGTTTGGAACCAACACTGTTCAACTGGAGTGCAACGTTCCTTCGAAATGTGAAGGAACAGATTTCACGGTGCAAGACTGGTCAGAAGCAGTTTGGCTATGGCTCGTTTTTGGTCTCATTTTTTCTAGAGCACATCCCTTAGATGCAGCCTCAGATAGCACTGGCGGTATGACCAGTGGATGAACCTAGGATGGAGAGGTGGACTAGTCTATTTCCAAGGCTAGTGTCGGAGTCTGAGTTCCATTTCACTGGTGATTTCTTCACCTGGCTGAGATGGTAGTACCTCTGGATAGAGGACTTCCCTTATGCCGATGTAGATTTCTGCGGGAGCATGGAATTGATTTTTCCCGCAGGGGAATACTGGGATGAGTCAGGTGAGAGACTGAGCCATATCTTGTCTAGTTTTTTTTTTTAAGTTTTTTTCTGTATATGTATTTTTTTGGGGTATGTAAAAGAGTTTTAACAGATGTATTGTTTCCAACATGCAGAAAAGGGAGCAGTGCGCCCGGCTGATATACCGGTACCAAGACGTCACAGAGGCATCCCGGTCACAGCAGATCCGACAGTACCAGCAGTAGGTCTCCGAGAGGTTGAGAGAAACCTCCAAGGCCTTACGATGGGCATCCCTCCTCTACGGAGGGGGGAAGTGCCTTTACATCTGCAGTGACATACTATAGGAGTACCGCAGAATATCATTTCTCTGTTGAGGCGCATAGTGCACGTAGTAGTGTGTTACTCACAGCACAATGTAGTGCGGGGAGACTAGAGTCTCTCTCATGATCATGTTTTTGTATGCCTTGTCAGGCGACGTTGTATGGGTGGAAAGGCCCAATATTTTTCTCTTCTACATACTTTTTGATGTAATGCAAAAATTTCAGTCACGCCATATATATATATATATATATACAGTTTCGAGTTTTTATGATGCCAATGATTTGTACATGATGATGTCTATGATGTGTTTTAATGTACATTTTGCTTTCCTTAAATCTTATATGTGGGCAAGATACCGATCCATGATATAATTAGATAATGAATCCAAAACACTATTAAGTTCTCTCAGAATGTGTCTATATTCAATGTAATCGAACATTCATTTGAGATGGAGAACTTGCAAGTGTAGAAGTAGCAGGATAGGACTATCGATAGCATAGATGCGGTTGAGTTGATAAACCACGAGTTGGGAGATTAAGTAGATAATGATGCGAGAGATACTTAGAGAGGAGGCTTGGGTCAACAGTCTGATGACAGCGTGATATTCTGCCATATTGTTGGTTGCTGGTCCTAAACAGATACCTCCTGAACTCACCACCTTGTCAAACTAGTAAATAACCCATGTTGCCAAAGCAATGTTCCGGGTATGTCGGCTAGCGCCATCCGCGAACCCAAAAAAGATAGGAAAGGAAGACGTCATCTGCGCATGAAAACACAGGCACAGTCATGAGTGGCAATGGTAAAGACTCGAGCACGCGAAAGAAATAGACACACCAAACTAAAATACAATAATGTACAAAGTACAAATGCTAGGTGATCTAGGCATATTACTTCTTAAGGTAAAGCTCGTTTCGGGGCTCTCCCAGGGAAATTCCATCATGATCAACTAATTCGTAGGCACCTTTAAGTAGGATGCGTTTCACGATGTAGGGACCGTGCCACATGGGTTCTAACTTTCCTATCCCCAATTTATCATGAGCTTGGTCGTAAACAAGGACTAAGTCTCCTTCTACGAAAGTCCGAGGGTGGTCGGATTTGTCATATTGACTTTTAATTCGTTTCTGATGTGCCTCATTGGAGAGAGCAGCATCACGATGCGTTTCGTTCAGTTTGGATAGATATAAAAATTGTTCTTCTTCGGCAGAAGTATGGGGCAGGAGTTCTACATTCAGTTTGAGTGATGGAATCTCACACTCGATTGGTAGGATGGCTTCAATTCCATAGACCAACTGGAAAGGAGTAAATCCAGTTGAAGTTTTCACAGAGGTGCGATAAGCCCAGAGAGCGGAGAACAATTGTAAATGCAATGATGTTTTGTTTTCCCCTACCATGCATTGAATCATGGTTTTTAGGACTTTGTTGATAGATTCAACTTGTCCGTTCACCTGAGGGTAGTAAGGAGATGATTTTTCATGGAGAAAACCCAATTTGACATGTAACTCCCTCATCATCTGGTTTTTAAAGTGTGCACCATGGTCAGTGACAATGGCGCATGGTACACCAAAATGAGTTATGATGTGGTTGAAGAGGAATAGAGCTGCAGTACGACCATCATTCAGGAAGGTAGGCATAGCCTCAACCCATTTAGTGAAGTAGTCGACGACGATGATGATGTAACCGTGCCCCCCGACTGAGGTAGGTTTACACTGCATGAAATCGATGCCCCATTTGGAAAAGGGGATGATGGCGATAATGGGATGCAGCGCCATAGGGTGGGTGCGTGCCTTCTTGTTAAAGATTTGGCAGGGTGGGCATTTTTTGACAGCCTCGATGTAATCTTTGAAAATCGAGGGCCAAAAGTAGCCGGCACATAGGATTTTTTGGGCTGTGGACATCCCGGAAAGGTGACCACCACAGGCACCAAGGTGACAATTGTTCAAAATGCGTTCAGCCTCTTCGTGAATCAGGCATCGCCAAAGGATGGTGTCAATACTACGATGATACAAAGTGTCGTCGAGAATGATATAATGGCAAGAGTGATGATGAATGCGTCGACACTCTTCACGAGAGATGTTGGGCTGAAAACGTTGGGTTTGGAGGTACAGGAGAATGTCTCTATACCAAGGATCAAAGGTGCTAATGAGGAAGAGATATTCATCGGGGAGAGAATCTATAGGTTCAATGTTTTCATCGGCACGAGGGAGAGCATAGATGAGCTCAGCAAACACCAGGGATTCTTTGGCTTTAGCCTTTGTAAACTCGAGATCGAATTCTTGGAGAATCATGATCCATTTTGAATATTTTCCCCCAAGTACTTGACGTGTCAAGACGTGATACATTGGGTTAGAGTCTGCGATTACCATGGTGGTGCGTAATAAGATGTAGTGGCAGAACCTTTGGACAGTGATAACCACTGCCAGAGCCAGTTTCTCGACATGTGAATATCTGAGTTCCGGGTCAGATAAACTCTTGCTCAGATAATAAATCACATGTTCTTCGCCGTTGGGGTCTTCTTGAACTAACACCATTGCGATGGTGGAAGTGGAAGCGGCCAAGTAAAGGATATAATCCTTTGTATATTCAGGGGGATGTAACAAAGGTGCATAGGTCAAAGCGTGCTTGAGAGTGTCAAATGACCATTGAGCGGCATCATCCCAGATGAAAGGGACGTTCTTTTGCAGTAACCGCATAAATCCTTTAGTGATCTCAGCATAATTGCAGATGAAACAGCGAAGAAAGTTTGCTTTGCCTTGAAAACTTTGGAGTTGGGTTAAATTGGTAGGTGGAGGTAAGGCTAAGATGGCCTTGATCTTTAAGGGATCCACCCTGATCTCATCTTTGGAGACAATGAAACTGAGGAGTCAGCTGGATTCGATAGCGAAAATGCATTTGTGTGGGTTTAGACGAATACGGTAGAATCTACATCATAGAAAAATCGCGCGTAAATGATCAATGTGATCGGATCGATTTAGCGAATGTGTGGGTAAGTCGCCGAGATACGGTTCTGCTATATGTTTGATGTCATGAAAAGTGTACGACATGGCTCTCTGGAAAGTGGCCCCAACATTTTTAAGGAAAAAAGGTAGCTTTCGGTAGGTGAAAGTTCCCCAAGGGCAGATGAAGGTTGTCTTGTGTTGATCTGTAGGCAAGATTTCAATCTGGTTATATCTAGAAAATCCATCCATGAAAGAGAAGATTACGCTCCCCGCGCAATTATCGATGATTTGGTCGATGAAGGGCGTAAGGTAGTTGTCCTTGGGACAAGCTTTGTTGAGATCTCGATAGTCAATGCAAACACGGATGGTCCCTTGTTTCTTAGCAACCAGAATAAGGTTGGAGACCCATTCGGTTAAAGGGACGGGATAGATGAAGCCAGATTTTAGAATTTTTTCAACTTCTGCCTTTATAGCTGCGATTTTCTTGGGATGAACCGAGTGAAGTTTTTGCCGAACCAGTTTCGCATCGAGGTAGGTTTTGATTTCATGTACGACGATTGAAGGGTCGATCCCTGGCATTTCCTCGTAACTCCATGCGAAGACATCGCAGAATTCCTTGAATAAAGCGGTGTAAGAAACCACTTCGTTGGGTGTGCAATTAGCACCAAGGTTAATGTTTTCCACGACACCTTCTTTGATTGAAATGTCAATCGTGATCGTAGTAGAGAAGTTACCCATGTTCCCCTTAGAGAGAGTATCTTGTGTGAGGATAGGAGATTGCGGAGCTTCGGTAACATCGGGAGGGAAGACAGATCATATGTCTTGCTGGATTTCTTCCAAAGGCGGAAGAAAAGAGGATCGATGGTGGTTATCATCCCAGGGTAGATCGTCAATGCTAAGCATTTCCATGATGGATTTGTCTGAAGGAAAAATATGGGAAATGTAATCAACGACAGAGGATAGGGAATCCAACCACGAGGGCACCGAGTAAGTATCGGGTGCTAATGAATGTGACTTGTTGGAAGAGGGAGAGGCAGATTGAATAGTTATGTATGCGGCCTCGGTTGGGCTAAGTGACATAGTGTCACCAAGCACATCGAATTCCAAAGGACTAGGCACAACCCAAGGGTTAGATGATTCCAGGGATTGATAAGGCATAGTCGAGATCATATTGACAACGGCAATATGATGTGTAGTAGGTGGAAGTGGTGTAGGGAAAGTACCCATGAAGATAGAATCTTTCAATAAGCCAACACCAACGCTTTCATACGTAACCGAGTGGTCTCCCAGAAAAGGAATGTTGTTGGTAGCAGGGATGCGAGCGTCGAGTGTACAAAAATCAAGATGATTGATGGTAACAATTTTGCCTTGATGGGGGAATTGTACACATCGAAAATCTCCTACATAAAGGTGCCTACGAATTAGTTGATCATGATGGAATTTCCCTGGGAGAGCCCCAAAACAGGCTTTACCTTAAGAAGTACTATGCCTAGATCACCTAGCATTTGTACTTTGTACATTATTGTATTTTAGTTTGGTGTGTCTATTTCTTTCGTGTGCTCAAGTCTTTACCGTTGCCACTCATGAATGTGCCTGTGTTTGCATGTGCAGATGATGTCTTCCTTTCCTATATTTTTAAGCTAACACATGGGAAGGAAGGATAACAGAAGTACCTCTTTATCGACATTTGTCCCTGCATGCTCCTAATTGTGCTTCGATCCTTTGCTCCTCGTTGGATCCTGTGGACAAAACAAGATACGACCACTTCCTACTCTATTGATATTAGCTTGAAAACAGATCTATCAATTAATGATAAGTTCATGTGACATTATACACAAACTAGAAAGAAACAGGCCAAGCGTGTCATATTGATGAGAATAATGACAGCAGTACTTACAATCATAGATGTGAATGCGACAGCTTCGTCAAGTCCTCTTCATCTAAACCTTGCCTGAAAGATCCACAACCTGGACAACAACAGCTTCACTGATCACTCTCCTTTGGCTGACTGTGTGTTTTCTCCAAGATCACAAGTTTCATACTAGCAGTTCTTCCCCCTTTCCACCATCATAGAGCCTGCTTATATAGGTTAAGAGGAGCTTAACCTCTTGAGTTATATTTAGAACAAGTTGGGAACTTCCTCCTCAGATCAAGGATCTCTTGATGAAACCAAGAATTTGGACACAACTGCCTCCTAATATTGAAAGATCCCCCCCTTATTCTCCTCAATGGGCCAACTACTGCCTCAGATTAGGCAGTGCTCCCTTAGAAGGGGCATCAGAGCATTGTAGCACTCCCTGGTAA
This sequence comes from Picea engelmannii, assembly GCA_009831015.1. Classification (NCBI taxonomy): domain Eukaryota; kingdom Viridiplantae; phylum Streptophyta; class Pinopsida; order Pinales; family Pinaceae; genus Picea; species Picea engelmannii. Next base: position 23,642 of record ML852250.1, read on the forward strand.
GCTTTGGGGGTGTGCCAGTGCTCTCAAGATGAGCAGCACTCCTTCAGAGGGGGCAGGGGAGCGTTATAACGCTCCCTGAAGCCTTGTAGGGGAGCGCCAATGCTCCTAGGGCTGATATAGGGGAGCGCTCCCCCTCAAAACCTTTGTTCCAGAGCTCTCTTCAGGTGTCAAGAGTTATTTGATTTCAGTAAACCAATTATCCTTCTTCAAATCAAGCACATGAGATGTTCTAAGTGTTTCCTTAGTGTCGTCGGCATGGCAGTATGCTCGAACATTGTTTGCGACACTTGTGACCAACTTGCAACACTTGCGAAAGTTGTAAGGAATATGCAACACTTACGCCAATCGAGAGGAACATGCGACACTTATCCGACTGAGTAATTTTGACGTGTAACACTTGGTTTGGCATCTATGATTTTGTCCCTCCTGAGCATGGGTATGCTCGCCTTGGGAATAGAGTACTATTACTTGTTTTCTATTGTAATGTCTATTATTCGACCAGTGTTTGGTGACCTCTACCTTGTCCCACTACATACTCACCTCCTATAATTATGATGTATTAGAGCCATCAATTTCCCTTCTGACCTCACACATTAGGCGACATTTGTTATAGAATAAATTTCCACCACATATGCATTGGTGCCATCTTGGACACACCCTTTCCCTACTTGCATACCTTGATCCTCCTTTCCTCCTCTGAATTCATCAAAAAACTTCATTTTTGACATATACACACCCTATCAGTTATATATAACACATACATACACGTGTTTCTACATTGCAAGGTGCGTACACATCTTTTTGGGTCAAAAAATAATAAAATTACGTATTTTTAGGTGGGGTTTACGAGTTCCCACTATTCCTAACCCCCATATTTCCCGTTTACAACTATTTTCAACTACTTAAACCACCTAGAGAGAGTATAAAAATATCCTAAGGCTATAAGAGAGGACATCATACCTTAAAGCATCATTATGTTGGTCAATTTCAGTAAAGTTCTAAAAGCCCTTGTCCCAAGTTAGTGAACATCTCCTTTAGGCCTGGAAACCCGTGTTTCCAGTGATATTCACTCCTTCCTATCTTTTCAAAGAGAAGCCTTATTTATTTATTGGACTCGCATGAGTGAAGAACCAAGAATTGCATTTGATATTCATTGGATCGATGGAGGAACTCAAATACAGGTTCTAGATCAAACACGAGTTGTAGAAATCTTATTTTATATTGTTAATCTAATAAAGAGATCTCTTTCCCATCAATTTCTATGTTTTATTGAATGATTGTCTCATTTAAATGTTCAATGATTTATAATACTAATTGATTTCAATCGTTATATTTTTAAAAGTTAGTTATTCCCATAATTACCTTCTATTGTAGATATGTTTCTTTGTATGTGCAGGAAATTGGAGAAAGGATTGTAGAATTGGAGCAAAGATTCGAGCATGGATTGAAAAAGAGCAAAGGATATAGGTTAGTCTCTATTCTCCTATGCAATAATAGTTATTTTGTTATTTTTCTATTTAATTGATTTTTGGGATAGGGATTCCTCTTTAAGGTCATCACTTTGTTGTGGCTCCGTCCCATAGCCATAGGAGAAATATCTCCATAAGACTCTCCAAAACGTTTTCACCACATCAACAATAGCTCACATTTTCTTGGATAATATCTTCAAACTCCATGCCATACCTCACTCGATTGTCTCTAACGAAGATTCGACTTTCACCAGCAACTTTTGGAAAGAATTATTCAAGCTCCAGGAAACCCAATTGAATCTCATCATGACTTATCATCCCTAGGATGATGGAGAAAATGAAGCTATCAACAAATGCTTGGAAACATATTTAAGGTTTTTCTCATCTGATAGACAAACTCAATGGGCTCAGTGGTTACCACTAGTTTAATGGTGGTATAACACATCTTACCATGTTACCACTTACATGACTCCCTTTTAATTTGTCTATGGTCAAAATCCATCTTTTGTTCTCTCCTACCTACCAGGAGAATCCAAGGTTTAGGAAGTCAAAAACATAGTTACAATTTGAGCTTCCATTCTTCATGTCCTCAAAGAAAATTTGGTCATGGGTCAGAATCGCATGAAGCAACAAGTCAATCAAGATCATTTTGAATTCCAATTTGTTGAAGGGGATCAGGCGTTTCCTATTCCACAACCTTATAATAAAAATTCAATCAAAGAATAACATTGTCAGAAAATTGTTCCCAAGTTTTATGACCCTTATACAATTCTCAAGCACATGGGGCTAGTGGCATATCAGTTATCTCACCCCAGTCACTCTAATATCCATCATGTTTTTCATGTTTATTTCTTAAATAAAGTGATTTGAAATAAGTACAAGACTCAAACTAGTCACCCATAATTGGATGAATAAGGATCCATTTGGTTGCAACCCCAAGTAGTCTTGGACCATCG
>ML852251.1:7067-26920 GCA_009831015.1 Picea engelmannii
GCATCCTCAAGGTATGCATCTTGACTGTTTTGACCTTGTCATTTCCTTGGTAAGATGATTTAAGGATGTCCCAGGCCTGTTTTGAAGTAACAACGGCTATGATTTTTGGGAAAATCGGGTCATCTACTCAGTTTTGAATCCATGATTATGCCTTATTCTCTGTGTTCCTATGGATTTCCTAAGTAGTTCTTTGTTGATTGTTCATGGCAGTAAGGTCTGCTGGATCTGGTTCTTCATAGCCAAGATTTACTGGATCCTAACACTCTTGTTCTTGTAAGAAGGATATCATTCTAATAGACCAAAACTCATAATTCTTTCCAAGAAGAAGCAATCTTTGTGTTGGTCCTAAGTTCCTAGAGGTGGCCATCTTTGAAAAGAAATTTAACAAAAAGTAGTGTTAGATATTTTCGGGCTTACATGTTTCCTGTGCACAAGACCAGGTCTGTGAAATCCCGTGTGTAACTTCGGGCCGAATAACACGGGGTATACTTCTTCTTTAACTTCGATCTGGCTGGATGTGACTATCGGAGCGCGATATCTACGAAGTCATATCTCTCACCTTTATTCTTTAGCAGTTGTAGCCCCTCTAATGGAAGAATCAGGGCTACCTGAGTTTACTCGAGAGCCAAAAAAAAATTGGTGTTTAGCTTCTCATGTGATCAGGGGCTGAAAAACAAGCGCTTTAGGATTTCGGGCTTTCGGGCTTTGGGAATTAAGACGAGTGAAGGTCACAGTTCCTTCGAATAGATGAATTGTCGAATAAAGGATTTGTTTCAAATATAAACGATGCTCGTTGGTTTGATATTAACGGGCCTCAGTTATTTTGGGAATTCAGGCCTTTGGGGATCTAGATGATATTCCTTTCTTACCTCACAATCCTCTAAACTTGTGGACCTCCAAACAAGGGAAGAGATCGGCGGTCTCAATTACTCGTTGAGATCTATGACTCAAAATTATTTCGGGAGTTCGGGTTGCCAATATATTTCACCTCCCGCAATCACAATTCTGGTGAAGTGTCGAGGCAATGAATTATCCATAGAGGTGTATATCCAACGATTCTTAGGCCTCTCCAAATGAATGACCAATATCTTCTTCGGAACTCCGACATGAAGGAGTTTTTGACTACTAATATGCACTGACCTTCGAAGTGCGAGATCTTCCTCTGCATGGCCTCTTGAGTGGACGGCTCAGATTAACTTCAGAATCTCGGGCTTTGGGAGTTTCTAATTTATGTTTCTGACTCTCCTATGAAGTGCTATAGCTCCGAGGTTCTCTAGATACGAAGTGTGGTATCAAGAGACGTGTGTCCCTTCTGGCTTCAACGGTCCATATCTACTTCGAGTCTTTGTGCCTTCGGGACTTTGATTACCTTATTTTGCTATTTCTCCCAAACAGTGAACCAGGGAAGCACTACTTGTCTGACATGTGTACACTTCTTGGATCGACGAACATGATTTGTTTTGGACTTCAGAACTTCGAAAGATTTTGAATCCATTGCAACCTTTGCACTAAATCGTCGAATACGTGAAGCTCGATGGTTAAACCCTTCGCACCTTTTATGGATCTACTCTAGCTCTTTGGAGGTTTGGGCCTTGAGGAATCCTTTACTCCTTAGCTTCTAATTTCATCATCCATAAGTGCAAGATTTCCTAATGCATGTCACATTTTTTAAGATCAACGACCATGAGTGATTGCAGAGACACAACTCGCTCACTCTTTAATTTCCTTCCTAATCTCCGAAAGTTAAGATGCTCGTTTGAGGTGGGATTGATATCCATAGTTGATCTATTGATCTAGAAAGATCAACGATCCTGATTGATAGCGTGCTCACAAATTGCTCACGCTTTAATTTTCTACCTGATCCCCGCAATGTGAAGATGCGCATTCGTAGAGAGATCTATATCCATCATTGATCTATTGATCTAGCAAGATCAATGATCCTTAGAGATAGTGAGTTCACAACTTGCACAAACTTTAATTTTCTTCCTGATCCCCACAATGCGTCCCCACCGTAGATCTCTCTCTGATGAGATCTCATGTTCGTGGATTAATATTTACTTGATCTAACGATTGATCTTGCTCGCGTTGAGGTCTTACGGCTGGAAAAAAAATTCTCCTTACCTGCAGACTCGTCGTTTATGAGATTAATTAATGGCTCATATGTGTTCAAAGGGATGATCTTACGGTTGCTAAGCTTATCTTTTTCTTCTTCTGGAAAAAAATTATCGTTAAGAAATAATTTTGTGAATCTTTCACAGATATTTAAATTTTTTTTGTCCTTCTATTGCTTCTGATTCCTCGTGCTTTTTTTCTTCAATGATATTTTGAGCGTATTGTGGACTACAAACTTCTCTCCAATATCTGTGAAGAATATTTCATCTCGTGCTCTCATCCGCGAGACAATGTAAGCTTTTATAACGACCCTGGTCTGTTAGTTACGACAACAACCTCTCATAACAAGTGCAATTTTTTTTTCTGTGTGTGCGTGTGTAGAAGGGTAAAAAAGACATTATACTCTGCGTCTCAACATGACACCGACGCAATGCATGCAACTCACGCAACAACACATAACAACCTAACAAGCACAACAAGCATCAGGACGCAAGGAACAACAATCAACAGATAAAAATAAGACTGACTTCCCGCTCGTCCTACCCTGTAATGGTTAGGACCTCTAGAAAACATAAGCAACGCTCAAGCCCAGGTTCCCATCAATTTTTACCATTTAAGGTCTCAGGGTTGGCGACTATTCTGAGGAACAAGGAGGCGTCTACATCCCACCCGACACAAGCAGACTAAAACTCAATATGATAAGTCAACAACATCAACGATGATCAATGCACGATAGTGTTCTAAGAATCAATCACACATCACATAAATTCCAAGGTGCAATAGAATTTGATTACTAAATTCATCATAAAACACCATAAGTTCATGCACAAATTCTATTATAAACTTACAATTCAATCATATGTCACAATCTCCTAAGGGAGCAAGAGAATCCTACTTGATTTGAAGGGCACTAATAGAACAATTACATAATCAACCATGCTTCTCATTTATTCATGACACAATGCAACTATCAAATTTCTTCAAGGCGCAAGTGAATTAAGAGCTACATAACCATGACTCCAACATTTCTCCAATCAACTGTAGTCATTATACATTCCAATTGGACATTCAAATTTTATCCAATCCTCAACCTACTAGTCATTAACACTAATTGAAACATTACTAAAATAAAGTAGCTTTCTATTTATTTTATGCTAACTAAAACAAGGTAGACTGTTGTTATGAAACATTAGATGGATTTCTATTGTTAAACACTAACTAAAACAAGTAGATTGTCGTTGTTGTTGTAGCATTGGTAACATATATCTAATACTGTTTCAATATAGGCTTACTTTCTTTCTACATTAACATATACTATCATGTGTACATATTGTTATCGGACTAATCGGTAGGTGTGGACACTAACAGATCTCCCTAGATCCACTTGGATCTAGAAGAAAACAGAACAGGACATGACTCTTTCCCTAAGTTATGACCATTGAAATAGCTAGTAAGGAGGAACAAGTGACATACCTTTATATCGTTTCCTTGGGTCTCTGTTGCTCCCACTTCGCTTCGGTGCTCTCGTGAAGTCAATACCAAGACAACACAAACCAATCAAAGTGAAGATAGAAAAATGTATTCAATCGTCAACTTATGTGTATGATCAAGGAATTACACAATAAAGTAAGAATTACTTTATGGGAAAAGGACATGTCGTTGTATCATATTAATCGAAAGTAGAAGATACAACATGATTTACTTGATGTCGTAAGCTTCCTTTCAGTGACTCTTGGTTCCAACACACACACTTGCTTGATCCTTGCATGAAGAATATCCAATTCCTCTTGATAGACTTGCTAGAGTCTCCAAGTTCATGTTTAAGCTGGGTTCTTCACACAATTCCTTCACCAATTCTCCAATTAATCTTTCTTAACATTTTCCATGAGAATCCTTTCAATTTATAGGAGAGGATGAGATGGTTACATGGATGAGAATAATCCCACCAAATCAGGGAAACGAGTAAGATAATAACCATTCAAATACCAACCCATTCTCTAGAAGATTCCCTTCTAGAACCATAGAGACTTCATCATTTTTCCAAGATTGAGAACAAGTTCGCACCCTAGGTATGCATCACAATGCGAGGATTTTCACACCCTAGCTGAAGGTAGCCTACGAGAATGGGTCATTCTCGCACCCTAGGCTATAAGCAGCCTGCGAAATCACTTTAAAAATGTGCTTTCTAGAAGGAGATGAATGCCACTTTTCTCAGGATAAAGTTCTTGTTGGGAGCTTGATTACACCATTGTTAATACACCACCTAGATGACCAAAATCATGTGTAATAAAATGCCCCCCAAAGTATGAGGTCGGAATCAATGATAGCCGAAATACTTTGTAAATTGCGTCTGTGTGTTAGAAACTAGGAGCGCACCTAATCGGAAACCTGTGAACAACCAAGCATCTACAAAATATCATACTATTTCTGAGGTAGGCATTCCCATACTCAAATCATGGATGGATGACACTATAAGCATAGGTCATGGCCACCAATCATACACTGTGGATCCATGCCGTCAAAATATCACATAGCCACCAGGAATACACTCTGGATCTATGCAAGAAAATTCAAATTGAGACGACATAGCCACAAGACATACAAAGTGGATCTATGTGTCAACAAATTATACATATCTCATTGAAACCTGGACCAAAGAGATGAGATCCAGGGTCTTCAATCCCATCGCCCGAAAGTATGAATCTAACCATGTGATTACATGTGTTGAAGTCGAACATGGTAGAAACCACTTGATTACTGGTCATTGATGAAACCGTTAACAAGTGCGAGGGAAATCACCATTAATGTCAATGACTCCCAAGGTACACTAGTACAATCCACCGAATGTGAATGAATGAGTTGAGGTCGAACATCTGACAGAATCTTTCGATCATGGGTCAATGATGTAAAATCACTTTCGAAAGCGAGGAAACCTGCCATTGAGGCATGCAAGTTCCAAGGTACCAAAGAATTTCTAATTCTTGTTTCCGGATAATGAATTGGAGTCGACGGAACAAAACTCGTCACAGGAGGGCCTTGATGTATCCCCCATCAATGACACGAAATGAGTAACAAATTTTGAAGGAGAAACAAACTATGATGTAACTTGGGCTGGACACAAGGAAGGTCGACACAGAGAGAATGGACAACTACAGATGGCCGACTCAATAGAGGTTTCAGATGGACTTCTCTTGAACATATGAATGACACGACCAATCATTTGGCAGCATTGACTCAGAGACGACTCAGGATATGACCTTGTAGTAAATTGAATGAGAGACAAATGGATTTCCCAAACCGGCTTCAAATAATGAATAGGGGGGTGTCATGTTCGAGAGCGAAACTTACTGCCAATTAATATGAATACGTCAACACAACCCTTTCCTAAATTTTCCCCCACCATTTTTTGCAAGTACCTCTTTATTTTTATGCAAGCTTAAGGAGGATAACATATGCTTGTTGATGTAAGCTCATATTTTGGATGAGTCCTTCGGAGTATGTTTAACAAACCCTAGGAAGGAGTGGTTCAGTCCCATTATGGGTCTGTCAATGTTTGTTTAACGAGTCCAAAGATAGAAAAATCGAAGGTTTTTCATGATTATAGAGTCTGGAAAAACACTTAAAGAGAACTCTCTGAGTTCATTTTTCATAAAATGCTCTGATGAGAACGAAAAAAAGATAAATTATCGCCCAACAGATATTTTCTTCAAGTACTTTATCGAGCATGAAAATAGCAAGGTCACTCGGCAATATTTTCATGTTTAGAGAGTCTAAAAAGAGATTAAAAAGGACTCAAGGGGGGTTCATTTTTCATATAACCTTGTTGAGCACGAAAAAGTGATAAAAGTGTGCTCGATCACGTTCTCATGTATTTTCGAGCATGAGAACGAACAAAGACCAAGCTCGAGGTTTTGTACAAAAACCATGAAAAACAATCAAAAAATGTGATGAAGAAGAGAAGAAATATTCGTATCCTTGTGCATAAATGTCGAGGTCATTCCGTCTGCAAAAGTTGCACTCATGAGGGTATTAGGTATTAGGTTTTAATAAATAAAACAATCATAAAAGCCAATAAAAAATGGTAAAAGTAAATAAAAATGGGTAAAAGTTCTTTTTACCATATTCATTTGTAACTTTACCAATATTTTAGTTCAAAACCCCTCTTTTGCCCTTGAATTTCGGCAATTGATTGTGGGAGTTACGAGCATCCATTCGACGAATGGTCTCCGGTAGTGAGGTAAGCTCCTTATCCTCTATCTTTTCATGGTTCAATTTTGCATTTTCATTTGTAAAAATCATGTTTTTGGGTTTGTTTTTGGGGTTAAAGTTGCGCTCAACCATTCTCGTAGTCCAGCCACACGGGACCTGCAAGAATGCCTCATTCTCGCAGGTGACCCCAAAGGCACCTGTGAGAACCTCGCACTGTGCCTAAAGGGAACCTGTGAGAACTCCAAAGTGAAAAAATTCTTTGAAGTTTTGCTCAATGAAAAGTTACCAAATGTTGAAAAGAGTTGCTGACCTTCTTCTTATGTTTCTTATGCAGGTATTTGGTGATCACCATGGTTCTGGAATGGTGTGAAAGAGAGCATGAAGAAGATGATGTTATTGTTTGGAATAACCCAGGCATCGTTGCCGCTTTGTGAGACTGTGGTCTCCTGAAATTCTTTTGTATCCTGGGTATGAGGGCCCAAGTCAGGTTATTGGAGTACCTTGTACTTATGTGGGACCCGGACCAACAAGTATTCCATGTAGGGGTCCACACATTGTCCTTGGCTATTGAGAAAATTTACTTCTTGACAGGACTGTCATGGCATGGGTACCACGCGAGCCTGACTGGTAGCAGAGGTGGTGGGCTACTTATGAGTGAATATTGCCATTTTCACTATGTTCCAGAGGCAGAAAGGAGCAAAGGAAAGGTAGCCATTTGGGGGGTGCAGGATTTGACCCTTCACACAATTTTTTTTACCATTTCTCGTATTCTTGGGAGCGCTTCTCCTCACATGGCTCTCTAGAGCTAATTTTAGTATGCCATAGAGTGTAATGAGCCTCGAGTTTTTAACTCGATAGACGCAGTGCTTCGTAGCGTGAAGAGGCAGTTGACCAAATGCAGGTGAGGCAACCTGAAGCAATTCGGGTACGGGTCTTTGTTGGTGTCCTTCTTTATTGAGAGGGTTTCCTTACTGAGGCTGCAGGTTGAGTGGGTTTTACCGGCTCCAACATATCCAAGAATGTTGAGGTGGTGTCATCTCATGGCCCGACATGTAGCTAGACCAATTATCAAATACAATGATGCCTTCTTCAACTGGCTGCGACCACAGATGCTAATGGTCGATGATTATGCCTATGCCGGTTTGTACTTCCGAGGAGATCCGGACTTGGCCCTGCTCGAGGATGCTCAGTGGGGAGATCTTGGTAAGAAGTACACCTTTTTACTTTTTAAATGTTTTTGTGAATTTTCTCATATGCAAATGTTTTTATGTTCGTCCAAGGTCTAATTACAAAACTTTTTTTTGATGACACAGACATGGGGCCTTATCGACCACCTGTTACTTCTCCCATTCAGTGACGAGGAGAGGTGGCTCCAGTGCCACGATGGGATGCTGAAGATTATGAAGTAGTGGAACAAAACCTGGAGGGTTTGACAGCAGACATTCGAGGCATGCCTCTTGGAGAGGTTCCACGACGTTATCAACGTCATATGGTGGGAGTGTTAGAGTCCATTGGTCGAATTCTTCGTAGGGTTACCCGGGCAATCATGTGTTACTATAAACATCATCCATGACGTCACTTTGTAGAAGATATGAGATTTAGATTTTGAAATTTTTGTCCTCGGACAGAACTTTTTGTAAAAAACCTTTTGATCGTTATATATACATACAACTTCTACCGGTTTATCTTGTGTTGTGTGAAAATTGATGTGATTGATTTATAAATGACCCAAATGTCTGTCTAATACATAGTTATCCAATGGATCAGTTATTGTATTTAAACATCTAGGAATATGTTGATATTCAATATAATCAAAATAACTTTCCAAGAGGCGAATTCGCAAATACACCCGTAACAAAGTAGGACTTCGAATAGCATAGACATTACTTAACTGTAGTACTACGAGCTGCGAATCGAGTCGCACAGCCAAGTGACGGATACCGAGAGAGATAGCATCAATCAACAATTCAATAATGGCACTATACTCTGCAATATTTTTGGTCAAACGACCGAGGCACACACCTCATAAAGTGACAAGTTCATTCGTAGGGGCGTAAATTGCCCATGCAGCAGAAGCAAGGTTCTGAGTACTATGGCTAGCACCATCAAAGAAGCCAATGTAGGGTAGTGAAGACTCTGACATCTGGAAATAAAACACAATGTCACATAAGGGCAGAGACCAGATAACAACAAAAGCAAACTACAGTAACACACAAGTAGTATGATACAATAAAAATACAAGTACTCATGCACATATGATCTTATGCATAGTACTTCATCAAGTACAACCCATTTCTGGGTTCACTCAAAGGGATACCATCATAATCTACTAACTCATAAGCTCCTTTTTCCAAAACTCATCTAACGATATAAGGACCTCGCCACATGGCTTCGAAGTTTCCAACTCCTAGCATATCTCGATCTTGTTCGTAGAGGAGAACCAGATCTCCTTCGGAGAAAACGTGAGGCTTGACATGCTTGTCGTATTGGGCCTTGACACGTTTCTTCTAGGCTTCTATGACTAGGGTAGCATCGCGTCGAGTTTCTTCTAATCGCATCAGATACAATAGACGTTCTTCCTCAGCAGAAGTGTTTGGTAGGAGTTCAACAACTAGTTTTAAAGAGGGTATCTCACATTCAATTGGGAGAATGGATTCCAAACCATAGACTAACCGAAAAGGTGTAAACCCAGTAGCGGACTTGACGGATGTTTGGTAAGCCCACAATGCCGAAAACAACATTGTGTGCCAACTTGTTTTATGAATCCCTATCATTCGTCGGAGAATAGTTATGAGAACTTTGTTAATTGCTTCAACTTGGTCGTTGGCTTGTGGGTAATATGGCGTTGAGTTTTCATGGCGAAGACCAAACTTTTCAGTGAGTTCAGACATCATGAAGTTTCTAAAGTGGGTACCATGATCAGTGACGATAGCCCGGGGAACACCAAAATGAGCTATGATATGATTAAAAATGAATAATGTTACGGTATTTCCAGTATTGTCAAATGTTGGCATCGCCTCGGTCCATTTCGTAAAATAATATACGGCTACAATAATGTATCCATGCCCCCTGACCGAGTGGGGGTGACATGTCATGAAATCGATGTCCCATTTCGTAAAGGGACCAACGGAGACCATAGGGTGAAGAGGAGCGGGATGTGACTGTATCTTATGATTATAGGTCTGGCAAGCGTGGCTTTTTTGGATGGAGATTATGTAGTCGTTAAATAAAGAAGTTCAAAAATACCTGGCTCGTAAGATCTTCTGGGTAGTAGCATACCCAAACATATGACCACCATAGGCTCCAGAATGGCAATCATTTAAGTCTTTCTTGGCCTCGTTAAATGTGAGGCTGCATCAAAAAACTGAGTCAATCCCACGACGATAAAGAGTATCCCTGAGGATAATATATTGACGGGCTTGGTAATGTATTCGACGCTGGTGAGTACTAGACAAATGAGGCGGGAAATTCTGGGTTTGGAGATATATGATGATATCTCCATACCAAATATCATGAAAACTAATGAGGAAAAGGGATTCATCAGGTAAATAATTTGTTGCTACATTTTCCATTTCAGAGTAGGGAAAGTCGCATATCAACTCGGCAAACACTAAGGACTTCTTGGACATAGCTCGTTCGAATTCCAAGTCAAATTCCTGGAGTATCACGATCCATTTGGAGTATTTTCTACGTAGAAATTGACGTGTGAGAATATGTTGCATAGGGTTGCAATTAGAAATCAATGTAGTCTTGCGAGAGAGGATATAGTGCCGAAAGCGTTGAACTGCTTGGATAGTTTCCAAGGCCAGTTTTTAGACATGTAAATACTTGGTTTCGGTAGGCGTTAGACTTTGAATCAAGTAGTAGATAACATGTTCGTCGTGAGAATCATCCTCTTGGACGAGAACTATACCAATGGTGTAATTCGAGGCTGCGAGGTAGAGGAAATAATCATGACTGTAATCGGGGGGGAAGAGAAGCGAAGCACGTGTCAGGAAAAGTTTCAAAGCTTTGAAGGCTTTGTTTGCGATGGTATCCCATACAAAATAGGACCCCTTTTTGAGTAGCCGCGTAAATCCAAGAGTAATCTCGGCGTAGTTTGGGATGAAACGACGAAGAAAGTTTGCTTTCCCTTGCAAAGTTTGTAACTTTGTAATCTCGGCGTAGTAACCTCAACCTTTAAAGGATCTACCCTGATCCCTTGATGTGAAACAATAAAGCCTAGAATTCGATCGGATTCGACGCAGAAAACACACTTGTGAGGATTCAAACGTATGTGGTAAAACTGACAGCGGAAGAAAATGGCTCGGAGGTGGATTGGATGATCGACTCAGCGCATTGAATGAGTGTGTAAGTCATCAAGATATGGCTGCATGATGTGCTTGATATCATGGAAGGCATAAGACATAGCACGTTGAAAAGTGGTGCCAGCGTTCTTGAGTCCGAAAGGGAGTTTTCGATAGGCGAAAGTGCCCCAAGGAAAAATAAAAGCCATTTTATGTTGACCCTCAGGAACAATATTGATTTGATTATATCTGGAGAAACCATCCATCAGAGAGAAGATTTTGCTTCTGGCACAATCGTCGACAATCTGATCGATGAAGAGGGTAGGAAAGTTGTCCTTAGGACAAGATTTGTTGATATCCCTACAATCAATGCATACACGAATCGTGCCTTGTTTCTTGTCGATCAGGACAAGATTAGATACCCAATCAGTGAGGGCCACCGGGTAAATAAAGCCATCTTTAAGAAGTTTCTCGACTGCAAGTTTGATAGTAGCCTCTTTACATGGGTGAACAGGACGTAGGCGTTGTCGGATGAGTTTAGCGTCTGGGTATGTCTTGATCTCATGTATCACAATGTCGGGGTCGATACCCGACATTTCTTCGTAGCTCCAGGTGAATATGTCACGAAACTCTTTGAAAAGTGACGTGTAGGTGACGATTTTGTCAGGGGAACATGAAGCTATGATATGCACATTTTTGACAGTTTCAGGTTTGATGGATATGTTGAGGGGGATAGTGGGTGAGATATTGCTTAAGTTCCCTTTAGAAAACACATCGTGTGTGGACTCGGGAACGGTGGAAATGACAAAAACGGTCGACGGGTTCGAAATCCGTTGGTAGTTCTTGATGGTATGTTGCTCCAGGAAGAGGATGGAACGGTGATGTCCATCGTCCCAAGGGGTGTCTTCCATGACAGACATGATCATCTCGTCTGTGTGAAAAATGACATGAAAAGGATCTAGAGATAAATCACCAAGAAAGGGAGTAGAAGGGGTTGTTGATTGAATGGCCTGATAGGAAGATTCAACCAAACTTAAAGCCATTTCGTCGTTGAAACGAAGATGATCGCCAGGGTCAGGTACCAGCCATGGGTCGTGAAATGTAGGAGTTTCATTAATCAAGGTGGAGATCATGTTAATTGAAGTGACAGATGAGTGTGGAACATCGGGCGGTGGAATGGGGAAAGTGCCCATTAACGAGGAGTCTTTGAGAAGACCTACACTGACATTCTCGTAACCCGATGGGGTTTTAGCGATGAACGGTATGTTGCCAGTATGTGTATATGAGTTAAAGAAGGTTAATTGGTCGACGGTGATTACCTTTCCTTGATGTGGGAAATGTATGACATTAAAAAGAGTCAACACAACTACGTGCATGGAATCGATCCAGCTACGACCAAGCAGAATATTGTAATCGAGGGAAGCGTCGAAGACTTCCACTTTGACTTGGACCATTTTTCCTTCTAGCATGATGGGCAATGAAGGAATAACACAGTATGCCTTAAAACCAGAGCCATTGAAGGATTTGAGAGTGTTATGGGATTCAGTCAAAGAGGGAGAGCCGATGGCCTTCCAATAGGTAACAGACATGACACACGTCGAGGCACCCTCGTCGATAATGGTTCAACAAATTTTTTTGTCAGTGACAATTACTTGGATTTGGAATGCGAGTTGAGGGGGTAACCTTGGAATGTGATATTCCAAGTCAAATATTATTAAATTCGTTTCTGTCAGGTCGATTCCACCGATAGCTTTCAACAGTGCCTTCTATTGTGTAGGACAACTTTGGAGGACTTCGAGGGCTGACATCGCAGAGGGTGCTTGGGCCAGATCTTCAACAATGTTGCAGTTCTGGGTAACACGAGCATGAGGATTGAAAGCCAATTTTTGAACGATGCCCTTTGGAGGAGGTCGAAGAACTGTTTCAAGGTTCAACCGTTCGAGATGAAGAGGATTGTTGGTAGGTGGAGTCGTGGGAGAAGGTTGTACCAATGAAGGAGGTAGATCATCAACCTTCTCTTTAGAGGGAGAATAATATTTGGCTCGAGTGGTGAGTGCAATGTCATTCTTATTTGAATCGCCAATACACATCAACACATAGGATGTAGTGGAAGGGGAAGGTTGGTCATGAATGACCAATTGGGCCTATTGTTGAGAGGGGAAGGGTTGGGACAAAACGGTCGGAGTGTGTGGTTTGGGGGCTCCTTGAAGGAACTTAGTAACCTCAGTGCGTCGTGGACAATCCTTCGTGTAGTGATCATCACCGCAAATAAGACAAGGGTATCGGGGTTTGCGCTTATCCCTATCGTCAATAGGTGAAGTTTTGGTTCACTCTGCTTGAGAAGTATTTTTTTCCTCCTTATTCTTACCCCTTCCCTTTTTGGATTCTTTTTTAGTGGCTGGGGTAGATTGAACCACATTTACCTCAGAAGTCTTGTCGGTGGGAGGGGCAGGAGACGAAGCATTTTGAACATTAGAAGAAGCAGGTTTGGGGTTGGTGCTTGAGGTTGAATGTGGTTGGGCATGGAAAGTGCCAATCACACCGGCGCCTGCATGAGAAGTAGTTGGGGTAGTTGAAGTGGTGGAATTCGAAGGATGAGGTGCATCAGGTAGTAAGTCATAAAGGGTACCTGTTTGTGAGTAAACAAGGTCAAGGTATTGAGCACGACTTATGGCCTGTTCTTCTGTGAAAACTCCACCCATGGCGATGTCACGACCGATGTTGTTCACAAATGATTTTGTGAACCACTCTACTAAAAACTAATCGGGAAGTTTGAGTTTGATGAGACATCGTCTCCGTCACCGCTCATGAATGTGATTGGACATATGAGTGGCTTTGTTTTGTTTGAAAGAGCTCAAAATATCGGTCCCTGTTTCATAATAGATCGGTAACTGGTAGTGGTTGAGAAAGGCCATAGCTAGGGTGTTGAAGTTTGTGAAGAAAGGTCTTGGTAATTCTATATACCACTTCGCAGCAAAACCTGTGAGAGTTCTTTGAAAAAGACGTAATCGGATAGAGTCATCCATCAAGGAGTTGGATGAGCACCAAAGATGAAAATTCATGATGTGATTGTTCGGGTCCTCTCTCGCTTTGCCATCGAATTTAGCGATGTCATAGGGTAGCTTGGCTGGTATAGCGGGCCAATGGGGAGAGTGACGGATTGGATCATTTAAAATCCTTGACAGATCCAGGAGATCCAAAGTGGCCATGAAGGGTAACTATCTATTCACATGCGGGTACCGGTGGCTTTGGGGAGGGAGTCACGTCGGCAACCCGGTGGGACCATAAGCGGTCTACATATAATGCGAAGACCCAGGCAGATTTGGTGGTTGTTGTGGAGGAAAGTAACTCATGGGATTGTATCCTTGAATAGGAACGTGAGTTTTAACATTCGATCCCCAAATAGGATTGGACGTACCTGGATATGATTGGCCTATATTAGGGGGTATCACGGATGTAGCTGGAAGTTGTTTCCCCTCAGTCGATTGAGGATTATGTTCTATCAGATGGTTCCAATACTCGGCCAAAGATGGAGGTATGTTTTATCCATAAGGTGGGGTCAGTGAGGGTTGTCCTCCAATCGGGGGTTGAGTTCCAATTGGGGGTTGCGTTCCAATTTTGATTTTTATTCCAATTGGGATTTTTGTTCCAATAGGAATTTGCCCCATAAGGGGGGGTTGAGTCAAACCTCCTTGGTGAAATTGTCCACCAACAGGAATCTGGTAATTTGGTGTGAATGACGAAATAGTGCCACTAGGATTAATGTTGCTGGTAGAGGACAAGAAAGGTCCTTTGAAAGGGGGTTGAGGAAGTTTCGGGATAAAGCCGGGAGGGGAGTGCCCAAAAGAAGAGGGACCACCAGGAGTTCCGGTAGGAGTGGGAATAGAAGCATTCAACGCATCGTATCCGGGTGGAAGTGTCGGGCTGACACTGGGAGAGAGTGGTGTGTCGATGGGGGATTGACTAGCCGTTGTAATCCCGGTGTGAATAATCATAGTATCTGGGTAATGGACCATTTCTATAGGGACGGTCAAGATGTGGTCAGATCGCGGAGCGTCTGTACCAGGAAAATAATAATCAGTAGTAAATGGTATTGTTTCTGGGTCAGAGGTTTCAGGGAACACAGGTGAGACGGTGATTTCAACACCTGATCCTACACCAAAAAGGTCCCGTTTAAAAACACTCGTAGACAAAAAAGGATCCGATCGGTGATCCATAAGACACAACAACTAAGTCTCTGGAAGAATTCACTCACATAATATTTCTCTCAGAATCAGGGTGAAGTCAAAATTCATCTCGAGAATTGGTAATTTGGAAACGTTCTAGAGAGTCGGTTCTTTCCACTTGCCGAGTGGTAACGTCTTGGAATTCACTCTGTTGAGGAGAGCCCTCAGGTGAGCTTGTAGGCAGGGGTTGAGAACCTTCCAAATTCTCTGGAGATAAACCCTGCATTCTACATGAACGACATGGAGGATCTATCATGAACGAGTTACAAACTTAAGAAGAAAGTCTTATGGTCAACTTGGGTAAACAAACAACATGTGCTAGTAAACAAAATCTAGGAAACAAGACCAAGCAAACAAGACCTTCTAATTCTGAAGTCACTAGTTGGTGATGAAATCCAACGTCGCAACAACGAGACGAGAAGGGGCTAGGCTAGGGTGGAAAAGTTACACTGACGACCTGCTTAACGGACTTACACCCTGGTGCAAGCTCCCACACATAATCATGGGTATACGCTCCAAGGAGCCCGAGTGAGTTTGGCCAACATCAATTCTAGGTACCGTGAAGACTTGCCCCTTCACAGTCACCTTGCGTGAGACCCTAAACAGATAGGCCACTAAGGTTACCACCAACAACAATAAAGCCTAGGGGGACAGTCGACAGTCCGATCCACACGCAAGGGCAGGGTATCTAGCCTGAAATCAACTCGAGAGGCTTCCACTCATCATTGTGGGTATACCTCTAAGTGACCCCCGTAATACGTGCAATCTCTGCACTCATATCAACAAAGCAGGGTGAGTGACTCTGTCAATATCAATGTGACCTCGTGTTTGACCCTTGTGTGAGAAAGGCTGCCCACGACAAAATGTTGCAAATGGACTTTGACACTCCTTAACACAAGATGCTATTGTGTGTTTTGTGCTTTGGAGAGTGTATCTCTCTGCCTATTCCAAAGCGCTAGCCTAGCTAAATGTTTGTGTAACAGAGCCCTAGAAAAGAGTTACTAGTTAAATTTTAAAATTTGTGCAATGTTATTAAGAAATGTTGTTACTCAAAGGAAACAGAGATGAAACTAATGTTGTGTGAGACTCTGACCCAACAATGCATAGATAGGAATGAAATATATCAATTTTCGTTCGATGAATCCTATGTATGGGAGGGAAAGAGAAGTTTTACAGAACAATCTTGAACTACGATACACAATTTCCTTTAAAATGCAATCTCAACGACTCACGCAATAATGACAATTCTCTATTTGTTCTTTTCCAATAATTTCAACAATTGATTTTCAATATTTTCAAAAATGAAAATGCTTTCAATAATCTTCCAAATAATGAGAAAATGAGAAAGACAAAGAATCCCAACTTTCAAACTGATCATCGGCTCTTAACCGAACAAGTACTCAGATTCAAGGATCAGAGAGCATATCCTTGCCAAGAAAAGTCAAGAGATGAGAGTTGGGAAAATATGGATAGGAAGAGCCTTTGATTTTCGAAGGCTGATTGTGCACAAAATCCGAAGACAAGAAAACATCAACCAATGGTCCAAGAAGTTCTTTTAAGATACCTATACTGATCTGGGCAGCTGAACATGCAAAAATCTTAAATCCAAAATTTTTAAAAGAGGGTTCGCAGGTTGTCAGTGTTGCACAGTGCAAGAATAGGTCATTCTCGTAGGCTAGCTTTGAGTAGAGTGTGGGAACCTCGCACTGAACTTAAAAGCAGAGTGTGAACTCAAGGTATTCTCGCAGGCCACATTAGGGTTCAGTGCGAGAATGCCTGAAACTAGGAAAATTTTTGGAAAAAGACAAAATTTGAAGGGACTTTTGGACCCAGAGGGTCTATCAGGGTGTCCTGAAGACTCATAGATTGATAGAAATAGAGAAAGTTAAGGCAAGAGAAAATGGCCAAGGAAAAACACCAAAAACCACAAAAAAATGGGTTGCATCCCCAGTGGAGTCACTAATTTTGTTATCAGACTAATCGTTAGGTGCAGACACTAACAGATCTCCCTAGATCTACCTGGATCTAGAACAAAATAGGACAGGGCATGACTCTTTCCCTAAGTTATGACCATTTAAATAGCTAGTAAGGAGGAACAAGTGACATACCTTTATATCACTTCCTTGGGTCTCTGTTGCTCCCACTTCACTCCGATGCTCTCTTCAAGTCAAGACCAAGACAACACAAACCAATCAAAGTGAAGATAGCAAAATGTATTCAATCATCAACTTCTGTGTATGGTCAAGGAATTACACAATAAAGTAAGAATGACTTTATGGGAAAAGGACATGTCGTTGTATCATATTAATCGAAAGTAGAAGATACAACCTGATTGCCTTGATGTCACAAGCTTCCTTTCAGTGATTCTTGGTTCCAACACACACACTTGCTCGATCCTTGCATGAAGAAGATCCAATTCCTCTTGATAGACTTGCTAGAGTCTCCAAGTTCTTGTTCAAGATAGGTTCTTCACACAATTCCTTCACCAATTCTCCAATTAATCTTTCTTAAAATTTCCCATGAGAATCCTTTCAATATATAGGAGAGGATGAGATGGTTACATGGATGAGAATGATCCCACCAAATCAGGGAAACCAGTAAGATGATAACCATTCGAATACTAACCCATTCTCTAGAAGATTCCCTTTTAGAACCATCGAGACTTCATCGTTTTTCCAAGCTTGAGAACAAGTTCACACCCTAGGTATGCAGCACAGTGCAAGGAGTTCGTACCCTAGCTGAAGGTAGCCTTCGAGAATGGGTCATTCTCGCACCCTAGGCTATAAGCAGCCTGCAAACTCACTTTAAAAATGTGTTTTCTCGAAGGAGATGAATGCCACTTTTCTCAGGATAAAGTTCTTGTTGTGAGCTTGATTACACCACCTAGATGACCAAAAATTATGTGTAACACATATGAAAAGGGGAGCAAACTTGAAGGAAAAATTAATGAAAGTATTTTTTTTTTTTAAGATAGTGACCATCTAACTTTCCTCAACATAAACATAAGATAGTAGGGTAACCATGTAACAAGAATCCAAGCAAAAAATAAAAGTATGATTATGAAAGAGATGAGATATATATATTGCTTTCGCCTTAGTTTCTT
The DNA here is from genome assembly GCA_009831015.1 of Picea engelmannii. Lineage (NCBI taxonomy): Eukaryota > Viridiplantae > Streptophyta > Pinopsida > Pinales > Pinaceae > Picea > Picea engelmannii. The sequence continues at coordinate 25,004 of ML852251.1, forward strand.
TACCAATTTAAAGTTGATATGAAATGGAACCATAACTTTTGAGAGATCAATGCTCTCGATTTATGTTCATTGTAGACATGGAGAAAAGAGGTTTCATAAAATTGAGTCGATGCTACTAAAATTTAAGCATGAAGTGGTCTAAGTACTAAATTTGACTAAAAGTCATTCAATGATCATTTAATTTTATGGCTAAATCGAACTATCACCAATTAACATTTTGGTAAGTTAAAATTCTGGAAACATATTTTTGGAATATTGGTGCATTGAAACTATCTGTAGTGTCTACTCACGCATAACCAAAATACAACCAAACAACAAGGATAATCCTTTACAGCAGAAAGGGGTTTCCAATGGCAAATCCCAACGCAACCAAAATACAACACAACAACAATGATAATCCTTTATAGCAGAAAGGGGTTTCCAATGGAAAAACACAATGCAACCTTTAAGGGAAAACGCTGCCAGATGGAATCCAGTTGGGAGCCATCATTGGTGGGCGTTAATTATGGTAAAACGAGCGTGAAAATAAAAACAAAATCTGCAAAGAATCCTTGTCAGTCGATCGTGGTCGAATTCTGGGCAAAAATCATTGGCATAGAATCAGACATGGAAGGGAGATCGCAGAGAACCCTCCACCTGAAAATTTTGTGGGTAACAACAGTAACAGTCACAATTATTTTAGTTGGTGGATGGCGTTAATTACAACCAATAACCCAATCGGAGCTTCCGATGCATTCCAAATGCAACAAAAGTACCAAATTAAGAGATCACCTCAGGCCGGTTAGGATAATAATCAACACCTATGGGATCACGCCATCACTACATAGTCAAACGTTCATGGGAAACCTTTACACCCTTCTAAATGCAGAAATCATTACACGGTCAACAAATGGTTGAACGTGACTAGGTACGAAGGTTTCACAATGTTTTCTTCTCCCGAGGTACCCAACCATGCAACGGATATACACAGACATATTTCCTTGAGAAAAGGGGCACAAGGAAAATCTATCCCAACACGCAGAGATGAATCAGTGGGTCGATTGTAAGGAATAAACCTCAAGTCACAGGCCACGAAAATTTGTGAAGACCGGAATCGTAAATGTTTTTTTTTTTTTTTTTTACATTAAAACAAGGGCATAGCAATCACAGGTAAAAAAAAAATTAAATCGACTGACAGGAAATATCAACCCCCTTCCCCTTCCCCCTTTTTTTTTATTTCCAGCAAGAAAATTTTAAGGACGCGGACCGAGAATGGAGTCATTTCCGTGTTTCAAGGATACCAACACCATTCTGATAAAAAAAAAATCATCCAAGAACAACGCTAGGTTAAAATTGATCCCTCCAAAATACACACGGGGTAAATATGAGACAACAACGAGATAAAAACAATTGAGAATGGAGAAACACTTCGCCAACAATCAATTGACAGAGTTAGATAGGCGCGCCAAGATGCAAGGCGATAAACTTCCAGGGACAACAATAGACATAGATGGATGAGTTTGTCCTTCGCTTCACCATCCTCGCACAGACTGCTCAGGCGAGGACTGGCGTGCTAGGGATGAAAGGCAAACAATCGCAAGGGTCACAGTCAACCACAGGGCTGTCGAGTCATGCGGGGACAAAGGCCATGGGAAATCAATCAACCAAACATACAGGTAGGCTAATAAAAAGGGGTCCGCTATCAATCTAAACACCCAATCCATTTACAATCAAATAATTAATTCCCTCTTTACTTTTTATATCCACAGATTTTATTTCTTATGAACAATTTAATTTTTTACTCCCTTCATGTTACAAAATTTTATGAAGACCATAATTATTACTTAAGTGCTTTTTATTTTAAATTTTATTATTTTATTTCATTTTATCTATTTATTTTATTTTAATTTATATTTTTAATTATTATTTTTTTTAATG
>ML852252.1:0-30484 GCA_009831015.1 Picea engelmannii
TGCCAAGTTAATCTACTAGTTATTGTGCTTCTTTTGGGTGGTTTAATTGCAAGTTTTGGTGGTTGGAATTTTCTGTAGTAACACTTTTTTTATACAGAAATAAGGATGCAGATATATCTCTTCGATAATGACATCAAATAGCCTTTAGATGTTGCTAAAGTCTTGTGCTATCATACTTGAGTTTCACTAGTAATTGCTAGTTAGTCTCTTGCATATTTACTTGGACTTTTAGTGACTTGTTTAATAGTTTTTAGATTTATTTCATTTCTGATTTATATAATTATATAATTCTTCTTATTAGGACAACAAGCTTCACTTTCTTTTCCATTGGATTGTTGGGCTTGTATCTCACATTTTCTTTTGTCTCGAGTGGGTATAATCATCTTCTGCAGATAATCAAGCTCTTGGAAACCATTGATCACTTTTGAGACTCCTTTCCAAGCCATATTCCACTTATTAACTTTACCTATAGGGGAATCAATTTCATAGTCTCACTTTCCATCTGATTCCCCCCTAGGGTCACTTGGGACTCTCCCCTTGTGTTGGATTTTTCCTTCAATAAAGTGAGAGGAGGGTTTATCTGAGGTGATAGTGGGTAAACTGTCCCACTTTTATCTCCATATTGTGGATTTGGTTGAGATTTTCCCAACCTATAGTTTGCATGATAACATTTTGGCACCGTTTCCAGGGAGAATTTTGAATCCTCTTTCAGGCCCTAATGACACCCTGACAAGCTTCCATCCCAAATCCTTTATCCATAGCTTTCCTGGTGACTCCACTTGAGGGAATTTCCTTTTCCACCTTTTCTCTTGATGAGATAAATTTCATTTGGTGACTCCACCTTCCCAGAATCCTACAACCCAAGAACCCACCTTTCCATGTTTTCCCCCTTCCAATCCATTGATGAGCCTTGATCTCATCTAGCGACTCCATTGAGGTGTCTTTTTAGTCAATGGAATTTTGGTACCATGGGATGAAACCTTGCCCATAACTTGTCATGTATTGAGGAAGGAAATTTTACAGATGGAAATGGAAAAAGTTGTTAATGAAGCTACTGAGCAACTGATGAATCTTTTAAAAAGGTTATCTCAAAAATTGGCTGAAGAACTAGCCCTTGAGGATGAAGAGATGCCGGGAGGAAATATATATGAATAAAGTTACCAAGAATATCTCAATGATGAAGAACTATATGAGACATCAATGTCCATTGTCTCGCTTGACAAAGATCAAGTCTTTCATCCTTTCTTTCTTCATGCATGTGAAGAAGAAATTAGTCTCAATGATGAAGAATTTGAATATCTAGTTGAAGCCACCCTAGCCTCTATTCTTCCTGCACACAAAGACAAAGACATGGTACTTTTCAGTCACACTCATGGTCTTGTGAAAGAACCCTTGGATATGGTTGATGAGCATATAGAAACTTTCATATAGACTCGGAGATGTAGATTGGATTTTGGTTGTTTAATTTTTGATAGAGATCCCATTTACGACATTGAGGGTAGCTCTCAACCAAAAGGGGTTGAGTTTCATCTTCATAGGACTGGTCTTCATGTGTATATGATTCATATTTTTGGAAACCTATTGATGATATGGTTATATATTTGTTCCATCCATTCAAGGATGACCTGGCACAACATTTTTAGGGTGATTTTTAGTCATCCCTTTGGATTTGTGATGCATATATTTTTGGGGATGCATACTTGTTCTATGAGGACTTTCAACCACCTTCATATTCAATTTTATATGAACACCAAGACACACCCTCCCTAAAGGAATCAAAGGCTCGCTCTACAAAGTGAAAGTATTTTCATCTTGGGGATTTTTATGAGGTTTCCCAGATGAAGAGGAAACATTTTTCTAGACCTGAGCCCGTTCCTTACCTCAATTCTTCTTCTCAAGGAAATCATGGTGTATTCTTGGCATCTCTCATATCTTCTCAGTTTTTACGAAGAAAAAATAATGCTAATGGGGATGAATATCAACCATCGTCTACATATGGTAGCCATATTTATAGATGGATTGATTAAGATTGTGTCTATCCTTTCAAGTGGGATTTCTAGGATGATTAGAATTGTGACTGCTCTTTTCATCAAGATTTCCTCCATCCCACCCATCTCCATGAGTTTCATTTCATGATTGATTATATGTCTATTTATGCTCATGATTATTATCTGTTTAACTTATCCTTGTTTTATTACATAGTTAAGGACAGGGGGAGACACTTTGATGAGATGATCAATAGGTTGCACTTGTTATATGACTTCACTTGAAATCACCTGGAACTCGATTTCCATGGGTCGTGGCCCCCAGGTAAGTAGGTAGGTCATTTTTATTTCTTGCATTTTCATATTGGTTTCTCATGGTAGTTTAGTTGGATTTCATTTTTTACGTTCATTTTCACATTCATTTTTCTCTACTTGCATTATTGATTTACATGTTTGTATTTTAATCATATATATGAAAAAAATAATTTTTATTTTATTTTCTAGATTATTTTTCATTTTTGGTTTTTGATTATATGGACAAAGGATGAGTGATCCATCCTACACTTAACGATTTTTTGGTTTCAGTGTGTGTAGGAATAGGTCCACTAGAAGATGTTGTGGTTCTCATGTACTCTATGATGAGTACATGTCCCCAAGTAGGAACCATATGTTATCCCCAATTTATAGGTATAACTAAGGATATGATGTCTCAAGGCTCTTAGGTTGCAGAAATGGAGTACCGAGGGACAACTTGACCAACAATGTCCACTTGCACAAACAAGGACCCACCTCGCAACCATAGTTCTAGGTTCATCATGAGGGTATCCACCACATCAGCTAGCTTCCATAAGACATTAGGTCTTGATCCATGAGTTACAAGACAAGTATTATGGTGAGTGTCATTTCAATATTTGAGGCATTTGATTTTGTTTCATTCTAAACTACTTTTGATTAACTAGTGTTTGCTTGGAAATTAATCTCTTTTCCTTGTTTCACCTTGGTGGTTGAAATTCCACCCTAGTAATTGGGTCAACCTTAGGTATATGTTTGATACTGGGAGGTCCTCTTAATGAGTCATCATGCCACTCCCAACCATACTTGTCAATTTCCACACTTCATCCCCTCATCTCCTTAATGTTTGGTATTTCTGGGTGTAATGACCCATGAACGGGCTGAAGGCCCAGAGGATTGTAGCTGGAAAAAAAAAATTCCAATCATGAACCTTCTTGATGCTCACCCAGGTATCTTGAGGAAAATGAAATGTCTCTCATAATAAATTGATGAGACCTGTGAAAAATAACTAATAAAAAATGCCAACCAAAGTGGAACATGCATTGGCAATGTTTTACATGCTTAGGTAGAAGCCCCACACATTGTCTTCAACTTGGGGAAGCATGATGTGACCAGGGTAAAGTCAATTTGGGCACTATTTTTCATGCTTAAGTAGAAGACCCACCTTGGCTTCAACTTGGAAACATATTGAAAGAACATAAGAGAATAAATGGGTTTGGAAAAAGGATGCATTGAAAACAAAGGTGAAACACACCTTCTACAAAAGCACACATAAATGAGATACTACATTCTCTTCTTTGTCATGAACCCCATGCCCAAGAGTCTTACCCCCATCCATGTCACTTTTTCCCCATGTATTAGAGAAGGGACCACTTGGGAAACACTCCTAAACTTGAGGTACGATTCACCCAATAGGTTGTTTTGTCAACCCTCCCATATCCAAACTTGGAAAATTGCATAGGGTCTTTGAGAACTTTTTTATATTGATGAGGTGGTTTTTGATGTACATGCTTAGATGGATATTTTATTGAATTGATTTACTTATCCTGATGCATTTGAATTGAGATCCTTAGAGGGCATATTCATTGTCTTTGCAGGACCTTTCTTGGTGGATAGATTTGGAAGAACAAGCCTAGCTTGGGATTCCTTGGGGCTTGAAGTCCACAAGTTGGATACCATGACCCACATAACAGACGAGGATCACATTATTTGAAGGCCATAGGGACACCTTGGAGGACCTCACCTATGCCCCTACTAGCCTAATGTTTTTACTTTGGAGGAAAAAACGTCACATTTGGAGGGCTTGAAGTCTTGTGGGGCTAGGGTTTGGGGTGGTAGAGTTGATTGACTTGAAACTTGGAATTTTTTGATGGAACAAGGCATGGCTTGAAGGAGGAAACCATACCGCATGAGAGGGAGGCCCTATAATTCCCAACGACTTACATCTTCTACTCCAACGTCTTGCAAAAGGTGTCAAAATGTCACCCTAGAAGAGGGATGATGTCACTTTAGGGTTTCTTATGTGCATTTTAAAAGTTAAATTTGAATTTTTTAATGTAAAGGGGAAAAGTAAGGGTTGTTGACCCATTAATTTGTGTTTTACCCTAAAATTAAGTGGAAACACACTTTTGGTATCATTTGTATAAATAGAGATCAAACTCTTATCTTTTTATCATAACTCTCCCATCTTAGAGAGGATCCTTGGCTAAAATTTGTGCCCCTTTTGGGAAACTTTATCTATATCTCTTTGCTACTTGCTCATGTGATGGTTTGTATTGGATATTGGAATGGATAAGTAAGGTGCTATATTTCTTGGAGACTATTTCTTGCTTTTATGGTGGATTTTATTGGTTAAAAGGAATTTATCTTGTTAATGCTTGGACTATGTAAGAAATATGTCTTGTTATTGATTCTTTTCTTGGTTAAAAGGTTAATTTTCTAATCGTTTTGGGAGTATAAGGGAATACAAACACACTAAGCCCACCATAATTTTCTTGGAATGATTTTTTTCACAAAGGAATACTAGGAGGAGTAAAAGGGTTTACACCCTCCTAGGGTTTTCCTTAGCTAGTTTTGATTTCCTTGGGGAGTAAAAGGGATTACACCCCCAAGGAAGTAGCACAACTAGATATTTAATTTTTAAAGACTCCATAACCCAATAGTTAAACGCACGAATATATTGCATTGGAAATATAAAATCATTGCATTGGGATATGTATAATTACGAGATATTTAAATTGTTTAAGTTTGAATATTTTCTGCATGCTAAAAGCTTGTCAAGGCCACTAGGAAATCTTCTTTCTCCAAGGATTTATTTCTATTGTAATAAATTCAGGCTACATCCATTATGTCTGCATAAAATCACTTCATACGTTCTAAATTTTCTCATGTTCTAACTGTCAAAGTTTGCTAGAAAGCTGTTAAGTTGATCTACTAGTTATTGTGCTTCTTTTGGGTGGTTTACTTGCAAGTTTTGGTGGTTGAAATTTTCTGTAGTAAAACTTGTTTTCTACATCCATAAGTCTACAGAGATATCTCTTCAATACTTACATCAAACAACCTTTAAATGGTTCTAAAGTCTTGTTCTATCATACTTGAGTTTCACTAGTAATTCCTAGTTAGTCTCTTGCATATTTACTTGGAATTTTAGTGACTTGTTTGGCAACTTTCAATTTATTTCATTGCTGATTTATATCAGTATATAATGCTGCTAATTAGGACAAAAATATTCACTTTATTTTCCATTGGATTGTTGGGCTTGTATCTTGTTTTTTATTTTGTCGTGGGTGGGTATAATCATCTTCTGCAGGTACTCGAGCTCTTGGAAACCATTGATCACTTATGAGACTCCTTTCCAAGCTAGATTTCACTTAGTAACTTGACCTATAGGGGCATCACTTCCATAATATCACTTTCCATCTCATTTTCCCTAGGGTCACTCGGGACTCCCCCCTTGTGTTGGATTCTTCCTTCAATAAATAAAGGGAAAGGTTTATCTGAGATGAAAGTGGGTAAAATATCCCACCATTATCACTATCTTGTGGATTGGGTCAGGCAATTTGCACAATAACATGGTGAACTTTTTTTTCACTAATTCCTTAACTTTGTTTCAGTCAACAAGAACTTATTACTTCATATCCATCTGCATTGATCTATTTGTTATGGATTTTCTTTGGCCCCTTATTTATGTATTTATAATAGATTCTTTAGGTTACCTGTTAGAGGTGATCCATATTTCTGGTCAAATTCATGGTATTTGTTTCCCAAATGGATTTAAAATGGTTAACACTACTTTCTAGATGATTCTCTCCTCTCAATTAGAGTGGAAAATGTATTTGTTGATGGGTACCTTTCTTGTCTTAATAATTTTTACTTTGCCTCATGTGTCGTATTCAGTTCTCATAAAATAAATTTTGGTTAGTCAATTTGGATGGACCCCTAGATTGGATCCCCATTGCTTGGTATCATATTTAGCCTATGGTTAAAACATAATATTTGGGGTTTCCCTTTGGATTTAGTTTGTCAATGATATTCATGTGGGATTGGTGTTTTTAAAGGTTTTAGAGAAATATTTATATTTGGTAGTATAAGGATCTTCAATTTGCTGGAAAGTTGGTTGTTGTTGGTCTCATTCTTTAAGTTTCTCATGTACATTATATGTCTCATTGGTTTCCTATTAGGCATTAGTACTATTGACTTGAACAAATCTTGAGAACATATCTTTGGTCCAAGTATGATGGAAATCAGGTCTTTCCCTTGGTTCCATGGGATGTTTGCACCATGCCCAAGGATGAGGGGGGGATTGGTTTGATTTTTGGAAGTATTCTGGAAGCCAAGTGGATGGTGTTGTGTCTTGAGGGTTTATCTCCTTGGCATATCTTGTTTCTACATTGGGTTCTTCCAACATAGCTTTGAGGTAGAGTCTTGGGGACATCTGGAATTTATATCATATTTGTCAGGAAATGCAGGGCACTTCCACACTAATCCTAGAATAAGAGAAGAATAATTTAATCAAGAACAAAAATGACATACCCAATCACACAGTACATCGATATTTTACCCTGGAAACAATTAACCGGGAAAACCAACATTCCTTTGAGTGTTCTGCTCTCTTGTTGTCTTACTCAATCGGAATAAAAAGTTACATGTCTAACCTTGGTCCACAGCTAAGACACAATCGACATCATACCCTCTTGGATAGGAAAGAAAAAACCTGTAGCCAATTTGTCTTACATATACATGACCATCAACCTAGTTTACCATTCATTATCATTACAACATTAGCATTCTCACATTATCCTTACAACAAAAACCTTTATGGCCTTATGACATGCCTCTTTATAGGATTTACAACAGGAAAACCCCTAAATATTGGTGCCCCAAAAATGGTTATAGATCCATGCATATCATTGGCTACAAATCCCACAAATCTCAGGATTGTGTTACAGTTGAATCCAAGTCGGGTTTATCAGTCGACTACCAATCAACCTTCATTTGGTCTCTAGTTACTCATCTCATGGCCACACTTCGACCTCTTTTCGATTTACTTTCCATTGATATCTTCAACTTTGACTTTACTCGGTCAAATCCTTTGACCTTCGACTTTTTTTCAATCTACCTCAACTTCGACCTACTGTCGATCCACCTCAACTTTGATTTTTTTTCAATGTTATCGATCTACCTTGACTTCAACCATCAGTCGATTCACCTTGACTAGAATTTCATTGCAAAGAATATAACAACTCAAAATTCTCCCACTTGTTGTTTTATTTGTTGAAATAGGAGATTTCTAAACTTTTTATCACAGACCTAAGGTAGAAATATTCATTGCCTCTCTCCACCAAGAAAAATTCACAACACTCATAGACTTGGTCAACGAGTCTTCTATGTTTTCCAACATGTCTACTTTCTCTAGTATCACCTTGTTACTTTCCACCATGTCTCTTACGAAATGGTATTGTACATCAATGTTCTTAGTATTTGAATGACAAGAAGGGTTGTTTAACAGAAATATTGTGCTTTGACTATTTCAACTTACTTTCAAAGCTATCTACTCAAACCCAATTTTTGAACACAAACTTTGAATCCATACCACTTCTTTGCTTCCATGAGTGGACACCATGTATTCAACTTCTATTTTTGACAAGGATACGATCACTTGTCGCTTACTCATACAACTTATTGCTCCACTAAACATCTTGAAGACATATCTGTTGGTCAACCTCCAGTGATCCAGATCTCCAACACATTCAACGTCGAAAAATCCATGTACATCTAATTTACCACTGTCACGTCTAGGTCTTCCTTGGTATCATATAGCATAGTCCTTTGTGCCACAAAAATACTTGAATTCTCTCTTGAAAACCATTCAGTGCTCCTTTCTAGGTGTCGACATGTACCTTCTCAACACTCCCACTACATGGGAAATGTATGGTTGAGTGCATACCATTGCATACATTAGAATACCAACAATACTTGCATAGGGAACACATTCCATGTCCATTATTTCTTCCTATGTCTTTGGACACTATTCAATAGTAAGCCTTGCTCCCACTGGAATTGGCACCTTCACTAATTTGCATTCTTGCATGTTGAATTGATTCAGAACTATTTCAATATACTTCATCTGATTCAACTAGAGCTTTCTAGTGGCTTGATCTGTCTTAATCCCCTTTCCTAGAATGAATTTAGCTATGCCAAGATATTTCATGTCGAACTTGGAGGATAACTTCTTCTGCACCTCCTTAATTTCTTTCATGCTATTTCCAATCAACAACATGCCATCGACATACAAAGCTACATATATGAAACGCCTACCTTCTTCCTTGGAATATATGTAGTGATCATCTTTGCTTCTCACAAATCCAAAACTAAGGATGTATGTGTCAAAATTTTGGTACGACATCCTTCGTGATTGTTTTAGACCATAAAGGGATCTTTTGAGTTTGCACACCAACTCTTGCTTTCCCTTTACTACAAATTATTTAGGTTGTTTCAAGTAAATTTCTTCTTCTAGGTCCCCATATAGGAACGTTGTCTTCAAATCCATCTGTTCTATATTAAGATCGAATTTTGCATCGAGATACATTAGTACTATAATGGAATTTAGTTTTTCAATAGGGGAAAAAATCTCACAGAAGTAGACTCCCCTGACTTGGAAATATCCTTTCACTACTAGTCGATCTTTGATCTTATTGAATTGTCCCACGACATTCAAATTCTTATTGAATACCCACTTTCTATAGATGGGATTTATTCCACTAGGGAACTTGACTAAATCCCATGTCTCATTCTTGTACAAGGATTCCATCTCTTCGACCAAGGCATCCTTCCAGAGTTTACCCTCTATTGAGTCTACTGCCTCACTGAATGACTTGGGATCATCATCGATGTCAGTTAACATGAATGCAGAATGAAATTCAAGAGAAATATACCTTTTGGTTGGTTTTCTTACTCTTTTTTACCTCCTTACCACTAGAGTCAGTTTCTCCACCTCTTCCTTAGATTCATTCGACTCATCTGAATCATATTTGTCATTTCTTAGTTCAAACTACACTATATTAGGATTATTATTGATCTGAATAACTTCCTCAGGCTCGGATTTACCTCCAACTTATTCGAAGAACACATATAAATGGTATGTTGTTCTCCTTGATGTAGGATCCCAAATCTTATATCCTTTCATCCCCTCTTTATCTCCAATGAAAATACATTTGACTACATTCTTGTCCAACATGCTCCTCTTTTCCTTAGGAACATGCACAAATACATCACATCCAAATACTTTGATATGTACCACCGAAGGATTCTTACCCAACCATACCTCATTGGAGTTGTGTCGAATAACACCAATGAAGGAGACATATTCACCATATATCTTGCAGTATCGACTGCCTCCACCCGTAGTTCTTGTGCAAGCCCAACACCACTAAGCATGCTCCTTGCATTATACATCAACGTTCTTTTCATTCTCTTGAAATATCCATTTTTATATGGGGCATATGGTGTGTTATTTTTTCATGCTATGTCACACTTCTTACAGAACCGATAAAATTCCTTTCCACAAAATTCACCATGATTGTTAGTCCTCAACAATTTAATCCTCTTCTCTCTCTAGTTTTCCACAAGATATTTAAACTCCTTAAATCTCTTGAAAACCTCTAATTTATTCCTCAGGAAATATGTCCATGTCTTCCTGGAAAAATCATCTATGAAGGAGAAATAATATAGGGATCCACCAAGTGAAGCCACTGTAACCAAGAAAAACACATCACTATGCACAGGTTATATAATCCCATTTTCCCTTGTTGCTCCAGATGGGAACCGCAACTGATTTTGTTTCCCATATATGAAATGTTCACAAAATTTGAATTCTAAACCACATTCAGGAAAACCTTCAACCATAACTTTACTTTTTATAGCTTGAAGTCCTTTTTCTCCAATGTGTCCCATCCTCTCATGGCATAACCTGGTTGGGTCGAGTTCATCATGTATTGTCGAGTCAGTTTGAACCGAATTAGATCTATTCGATTTGAGTCGAGTCGAGTTATGTCAACATAGATTTGATTTGAGTCATAGTCGAGTTGATTTCAGGACCAACAATGATGTTGTATCCAGTTGAGTCGACATTCCCTAACAACTTGTACAGGGTACCAATCCAAACTTCTTTCATTTAGACCATCACACCTCTTACCATATTAAATGAATCATTCTGAAACAAAGTATACACACCTGCATCACTCATCTTACTAACAGAAACCAAGTTTATTTCCAAACCTGAAATGTGTAGCAAACCTAGAAGGGTTATTTTCCTCCCATCCTGTAGTGTCAGTCAAACTCTTCCCCATCTGAAAATTCTGGTTGTTGAGTCGTACCCCAAGAACATATCACCCCCATCATATTGTTCATATTCACATAACCATTCTTTATGTGTTGTCATATGATAGGATGATCCTGATTCGATCAACCAAAAATCTTGATCTGACTGTGTACTGGTCGATGCCAGGTACACATCACCTCCCTTCTCTGAGGCCGTCTTTCTCTTAGTCAATTTCTTCTTGTCGGATCCAACACTACCTTATTTTTCCTTCGAATTGCATTCCTTTTTATAATTCCGAAGTTTACCACATTTCGATAATATTCACGTCCAATGAACCATGGATTTAAATCTACCCTTCGGCTTATAATTTATATCATAGAATATGCCTTTGTCTCTGTCTACTGGTCGACCTCTCACTACCAGAGCATCTTTGGTCGATCCTTCCATGTTCTTCCTTCTAATTTATTCCGACAACAAAGAAGCAACCACATCCTCTAGCACTAGTGTGGTTGTATTACTCCCAATAGCCATGACTAAACTATCCCAGGAGTATGGAAACAAATATAATAGGCTGATACACTTTTCCTCATCAGTGATATTAATATCCATAGATGATAACTTTATTAACATGGTATTAAACAAATTTAAATTCTCATTCACCTAACTTCCATCACTCATCCTCAGAAGATATAGTTTCTTTTTGAGAAACAATTTATTTACCAGATATTTCGACTAGTATAAGATTCCCAACTTTCCCCACAGTTTCTTGGACAAATCTTCACTTGAGACATTCAACAACATCGAATCTGCAAGAAAAATCCAAATCATACTTCTTTCTCTTCTTTATAGTTTCTCCCATTCTTCCATCGACATTCCTATCAACTAGGTACCTGTACAAACCGTTGTCCATTGTTCTTGATCCATAAAAAGATATTCCATTTTAAGCTTCCAAATCTCAAAATTTTGGCCATTGAATTTTTCTATCACTATTATAGAGCTGCTCGCCATTCTTTACCTTGATATTTAACATAATTTATGACTTACAACTATTACTGTACCTAGGGTTTAGTTCTCAGATTCAAGATTTGCAAATCAAGATCTGATATGCTCGCCAAAGCATAACACCACTCTGATAACTCATTTGTTAGGGAAAAGCTAAGCTCTAATACCACATGTCAGGAAATGCAAGGAACTTCCACACTAATCCTAGAATAAGAGAAGAAGAATTTAATCAAGAATGAAAATGGCACAAGAAATCACACAATACACCAATATTTTACCCTCAGAACCCTTAACCTAGAAAACAAACATTCCTTTGAGCGTTCTGCTCTCTTGTTGTCTTATTCAGTCAAAATAAAAGGTTACATGTCTAACCTTGGTCCACACCTGAGACATAATCGACATCATACCCTCTTGCATAGGAAAGAACAACCTTGTAGCCAATTTGGCTTACATATACATGACCATCAACCTATGATTTCCCATCCATTAGCATTACAACATTACCATTCTCACATTACCCTTAAAAAATCAACCTTTATGACCTTACATGATCCATGATCTTTTCATTGTGACTTATAAAGAATTGTATTGAATGAGCATAAATCAAAGTGCACCATTAAAGAAGGGAAAAATTAAAAATGAAGAGACATAAGCATCAGATATGAACACAAAAAAATGATAACGGAGTTCATCCATGGTAGATTACAACTCTAGGTTCTTCTCTCAAATGCGTAGGCTCTTTCATTAATGAAGTAAAAGAATTTGGAAAATACATGAATATACCTCATTCTGAAATCAAGCTGCGGAAATAATGCTCATATCAGAAAAAAAAACATCAACACTAGATTCATGGCATAGAATTATCCAAAAATGACTGTCTCCATGCTTTGATCCGACTTTGGCACTCCCACACCCAAGATAAATTGTGTCTTGGTTTGTGTTCTCTCTGCAACCTGCAATTATGGCAGTCTCTACCTCATAATCCATTCCCACAGTCGTATGGTATAGTCATTCTTCCCCCTAGCTATGATAGGATTTTTGTTTTTAAATAATAAAACCGGTGGATAATACCAAGCAACACCGGTGGCACGTTGGTTATGGTAGAGTTGTAAAGGTGTTGGGTAAGGCAGAGGTTCCAGGTTCGAACCCACTGGACTCCATTTTGGTTGTTTGTTTATATATATATATATATATCCATTGGAAAGCTCCTCCAATTATAGTGTTCCCTCTATTGATACTTATATTGTTGGCTAACATTGGCATGGTCCACTAGATTTGGCAAACCCGCCATATTTTTTTAAAACAAAAATTCATTCATGAGCCAACATTGGACATTTTTGGGTTGCCACATGTCGACCGATGATTGGGCCACATGGCACCCATTGATATGCCCACTTGTACATTGATGTGGATGATCTTTCACTCTATACTAACACGTGGTGCTTCCCGGATGGTGCCACGTGGAGTCGCCTGGGGGTGCCACATGGCACTTTTTTATTGGTCCACATGGACCCCTAAAAATCCCAATGGTAGGTGACACATGACAGCCTTTGGTGCTTCCACGTGGCATGTTGAAATCGAAATCCCATATGATGATGTCACCCTTCCATGTCAGCTACTAACGTCATGCTGACATTAGCAGTATGGATGATGATGTGTCCCCTGTTGACTTGCCATGTTTGACCACAACTTTCACCGCGAATATCTTTCAAACTATAACTCTGTTTTATGAGTCGTTTGCACCATTAGAAATATTGCGACGTTCTCTTCACAATCATGTCATTTTCACTTGGGAACTTTGAATTTTTTCCCTTTCTCTATCTGTTGGAGCCATTCTGAGAGTTCTGAGTAGCCTCTGTGAGTTCTAAGTTATTCTTATCCTTCTCTGGATCCTTTTTATATCACGCCTTCCCACTGAGAGTTTTTTGGACCACCAAAAACTTTCATCAATCAACTAGTAAGTGAGGGAAGAGTCCCCTCACTTTGTCCTTCTCAATCCACTTTGCCTTCCTTGGATGTTTTCCTTTTAAGCCTACTCGAAGATAATCAACATCACCCTTCGTGAAGTCCTCATCCTCCTATCTAGGATGATATATTCCTATAAATCATCCAAGTACTTAGGTGAAAACACATCAAATGATGGTATTGAAACTTCCTCATCTTGATCCATGATCATGGGAGGCTAAAAAAGTTTCAAGTTCTCAATGTTCACAACTGAGTAAATCTACATATAAGGTGGAAGATCCAGACGAAAAGCATTGGTACCACTTTTATCAAAGATAGTGAAGGGTCCATAACGAATGGGTTTGAGTTTATTTCCTTCACCATTCAATATATCCTTTTTGATGTGAAGCCATACCCAGTCTCTAAACTAGAACTGATGATCAACCCCATGCTTGTCATGCCGAGATTTATATTGTGCTTGAATTTTCTCCAAATTTTCCCTGACTACCTGGTACATCTATTGAATACTTTGAATGAACTTGCGGGCTTTGTCCTCTATTATTTCTTCATTTACATCGGCATCTCTCCCATACATCAAGTCTAAAGGAACCTTTGGAAGCTACCCAAAACATGTCTCAAAAGGTGAACTCTGAGTGGTTGAATGTAAATCTCAGTTGTATGAATGTTGTACATAGCATATATATTCATCCCATACCTTGGGACACTTTTTGCAGTAGCCTCAAAGAAAAAGTACCACTTTTCGGTTTACCACCTCTGTCTGTTCGTCGGTCAGTGGATGGAAAGTAGTGCTCCTCTTCAATTTGGTGTCCATCATTCTCCATAAGCTAGTCCAAAAGTACCAAAGGGATTGATTATCTCGATCTGAGATGATAGATGTGGGTAATCCAAAGTGAACCCAAACATGTTGAAAGAAGAGATCAAAAATATTCTTAGTAGTGATCTTCTTTTTACAAGGCATCAAGATACAAATCTTGCTGAACCTATCCACTACAACATAAAAATAATCATGACCCCTTTGGTCATGGCTAAACCCCCTAAAACATCCACGGATATACTTTCCCATGGATGGGATGGAACAGGAAGTGGTGAGTATAGCCCCATTTTTCTATTATTGGGCTTACAAGTAGAACACATCACACACCCATTTACATATTTAGTTACAATTGCTTTCATTTGAGGCCAGTAGCAAAACCTCTATAAATGAGCCATAGTTTTTCCTACCCAAAAATTCCCAGACACAAGAGAAGCATGAGATTCTTGTATTACATGGACTCATTCACTTATAATAATACATAGCTTTCCAAGACGGTAAAGTAACTTTCCCTGCAGACAATAGTTCTCTACCTGTGCACCAAGGGTTAGCTTCATATATACTTCTTTAAAATATTCATTGATGGCATATTGTTCTATATAGATATCATGAGATAAAGAAGCATTCTTAAAAATAATAGAAGAAACAATAGGAGGTCTAGAAATCATATTATCTACCTTGTTACTTGTACCCTTTTGGTACTTGATTACCAAGTGAAAATGTTGTAGAAAACCCATGCACCTGTAGTGCTGAGATTGTTGCAATTTGGTATTTTCTTGAAGATACTATAAGGGTTGGTGATCTATATGTATAATGGGTTCCTTCCCTAACAAGTAGTGCTTCCATTTCTTTACACTTTGGACTAATGTATACAACTCTTTATCATATGTAGGATCGTTAACAATAGCTTGGTTAAAATTTCCAAAGTGGTAACATATAGGCTTACGATATTGCATTAGTAATGCACCCATGTCGTATCCATTGGCATCTGTCTCGATCTCAAAAGGTTGTTGAATATTTGACAATGTTGATACTGGTGTGGTACTGATATTTCCCTTCAAAGTGTCGAAAGATTTTTGTTTCTTTGCTTCCCATTGAAAAGTGTTTTTCACACTGGTTAAGGCATGCAGAGGAGTTGCTATGAAGGAGAAGTTGGGAATGAATCTCCTCCAATAATGGAATGCACCTAAGAAGATTCAAACTTTGGTTACACTTTTTGGCTCAGGCCAATTTACAATTACATCAACTTTGGAAAGGTCAATTTTCAATTGTCCTCCTCCTACAATATGACCTAAGTATACAAGTGCAGTCTTGTCAAATTCACATTTAGACAATTTTACATACAACTTTCCCCTTTAAAAAGTATCTAATACTTTGTTTAAATGCCTCACATGCTCATCCCAAGTCATGCTAAAAACAAGAATGTCGTCTAAATATACAATCACAAAGTCATCTATGAAAGGCCTAAATACATCATTCATCACACGCATGAAAGTTTCCAGAGCATTAAAAATCCCAAATGGCATAACCAACCACTCAAACAATCCTTGTTTGGTTTTAAAGGCAATTTTCCATGCATCCTATTCTGTGACTCTGATTTGATGATATCCACTACGCAAATCCAACTTAGTGAAATAGACAACATTCTTCAATTGATCAAGTAAATCATCTATGCAAGGAAGAGGGTATCAATTTTTCACCATGATATTATTTAAGGCCTGGTAATCTACACAAATTATCCATGTGCCATCTTTATTTGGAACCATCACGATCGGAGAACCACAAGGAGATGAATTGGGCTTGATGACCCCTTGATCCAATAATCCCTATACTTTCTTCTTGGTCTCTGTCATCTCTACAAATGACATCCTATACATTCCCACATTAGGAAGAGGATAACCTTGCTGAAGATGTATCTCATGTTGGATTTCCCTCTTAGGAGGTAATCCATCTGGCTCCTAAAAAATATCACCATACTTAGAAACAACATCAATTAATTACTTTTTATGAGATGGATCACACCGTTGGAAAGCGTCGAATGTCCTAACATCTTTCTCTCTAATGACCATGAGTACATATCTCTTATTAGTGTTTATGAGTCTTTTCATTTTCCCTAAACTAACAAGTGTTGTATTTACCCTCATGTTGTGAGCTCTAACAATATATTCCACTCCCTCTTTAGTAAGGTGTTATTTGTTCTCATGACAAAAGAAGACTTCTTTTCTATTAGAAAGATAAGGACTTCCCAACACTATGCAACATATATCAAGTGGTAGAACATCCAAATCAACTTCATCAATCAATTTTGAAGCAATAGAAAATATGATCCTACATTGTTTGGTGAGATTAAGTTTTTATTTGTCACATACCCAACCAAGAGGATAAGGTTTTAGATGTGGTTTCGTTTCAAGACCCATTTTCTTGACAAGTGATTTAGATATCAAGTTTACTTGGGAACCCATATCAAATAGTGTATCTATATTATTATGTTTAGATACAACTCTTATGTGAAATAACTCATTTCTCTTTCGTTCATCTACATGAGATTCATCATTGGAACTAGAACTAGCATGAAGAGAGTCTTTACCTTGTACTCCAACCGCTATGATATTTCCTTCATCTCTTGAATCAGAACCAAGATCTTGCTATATTGTAGCAACGGTCTTTGTCTTCCCCTTTCCACCAAACTGTTTCGGTTTCTTTTCCGGATGCAGTTTCCAACAATGTTCTTCATCGTGACCTATCTTCTTTCAATGAGTGAAATATGGTTTTCCTCCTTCTCTCGTCACTGTAGCGGTCTTCTTTTCCTTCCTTTTAAACTTCTTAAAAGTCTTCTGTGGGATAATGAAAGGTTTCTTTGTGGGATCTTCTTGAACATGTTTCCCCATGTTCTCAAGGTGAGTGGCTTTCACACAAACTTCATCAAGACTAGTGGGGTTAAACAAGAGCAAAGTATGTCGAATATAAATGTGAAGTGCGCTAATATACTTCTTTAAAGTCTCATAAGAATACAAAGGAATGTTCAATGGAAGAGCTTTCTTCCTAAATTATTCTGTGAAACTTTGTATAGTTTGTCCTTTAATTTTCCTTAAAGTTTTCCATTCCATCATTGATTTATGTAAACATCCTAATGGATAAAATTTCTTCCTTATCACTGATTTAAATTCTGACCATGAGGAAAGAATCTTACCACACTTACTTCTATCCTGAAGCTTTCTCTCCCACCATATGAGAGCAGTTCCTTCCAATCAAAGAGAAGCCAGTTTCACTTTAAATTCCTCTTCATCAATATGTTGGACATGACAATACACTTCAACTTGTTGGATCCAATTATCTATCTTTTCAGGATTAGCATCTAAATTAAACATAGGTAAAAATTTACATCAATCTTTAATAATGGTTTATTAAAAGAGGATTTATGGCTAGAATGATGAGAATGATGAGAATGCTCAGAGGAAGAAGAACTAGAACTCGAAGGTGAATATGGAGGCTCAGGAGGATCTCCTCTAGCCCCTTGGTTTACCAAAGCATCATCATCTGCATGTGATTCCTTTTTCTTCCCTTTCTTACTCATCCTCTTCTCGTAATATCCATACATTCGGTCGACCATTTATGACATGCTATAGAATACCATGTTAAAGTTTTTCTCTAGTTCATCATGCTTCTCCTCTTCTACCATTTTATTCCTTCTAGATACACGACCAACTTTAGGATTGAAATTATTTAGAGTTCCTAAACCCTGCGTATGCTTGGCCCTAGTAAGCATTCACACTCAACAATTCAAGTCAAAGATGACTGCTCTAATACCAACATGATCTGATATCTTTTCATCGTGACTTATAAAGAATTGTATTAAATGAGCATAAATTAAAGTGCACCATTAAAGAAGGGAAAACTTAAAAATGAAGAGACATAAGCATCATATATGAACACAAAAACTTGATAACGGAGTTCGTACCTGGTGGACTACGTCTCTGGGTCCAGCTCTCCAATGGGTAGGATCTTTCATTAAATCAACAAAAGAATTTGGCAAATACATGAATATACCTCATTCTGAAATCAAGCTGTAGAAATAATGCTCATATCAGAAAAAAAACATCACCACTAGATTCGTGGTGTTGAATTACCCAAAAATGATTGTCTCCACACTCTGATCTGACTTTGTCACTCCTAGGCCCAAGATAAATTTTGTCTCGATTTTCGTTCCCTCTGCAACCTACAATTATGATAGTCTCTACCTCGTAATCCGTGGTCATAATCTTACGGTATAGTTGTGCCTCCCCCTGGCTTTAGAAGGATTTTTGTTTTCAAATAATAAAATCGACGGATAATACCAAGAAACATCGATGGCGCATTGGTTATGGTGGAGTTGCAAAGGTGATGGGCAAGGCAGAGGTTCTGGGGTCGAACCCACCAGACACCAATGTGGTCCGCCATATTTAAAAAAAAAAAATCATTCATGGGCCAACATTGGACATTTCTAGGCTGCCACATGTCACTTGATGATTGGAACATGTGGTGCCCACTGATAAGCCCACCTGTACACTGAAATGGCTTCTCTGTCACTCTGTACTAACACGTGGCACTTCTCGGATGGTGCCACATGGCATCGTGTGAGGGTGCCATGTGGAACTTTTCTATTGGTCCACATGGACCCCTGAAAATCCCAATGGAGGGTGACACATGGAAACCTCTGGTGCTGCCATGTGGCATGATGATGTCAGCATCTCGTACGATGACATCACCCTACCATGTAAGTTACTGATGTCAGAAATACATATGATGATGTTTCCCCTACTAACTAGCCCTATTTGACCACAACTTTGACCGCGAATATCTTTCAAACCATAACTATGTTTGAGGAGTCGTTTGCGCCATTAGAAATATTGTGACATGCTCTTCACGATCATGCCATTTTCACTGAGTTTTGGTAACATTGAATTTTTTCCCTTTCTCTGTCTACTGGAGCCATTCAGAGTGTTCTAAGTTGCCTCTGTGAGTTCTGAGTTATTCTTAGCCTTCTATGGATCCTTTTTGGATCATTACAACACACCTATTTATAGGATTTACAATAGGAAAAACTCTAAATACTGGCACCCAAAAAATGGTTACAGATCCATGCATATCATTGGATACAAATCCCGCAAATCCCGAGATTCTGTTAGAGTCAAATTCAATTCAAGTTTACCAGGTGACTACCATTTGGCCTTCATTTGGTCTCTATTCGTTCGTTTCACACTCGGACTTCAAACTTTTATCGGTTGATTTTTTGTCAATATATTTGACTTCGACTTTAGCCGGTCGACTCCTTCTACCTTCAAATTGTTGTCAATCTACCTCGACTTCAAATTGATGTCGATCCACCTCGACTTTGACTTGATATTGATGTTTTCTATCTACCTCGACTTCAACCATCAGTCGATTCACCTTGACTAGACTTTCACTGCAAACAATATAAAAAACCAACACTATTGTCCCATCATCTCTTTTAGGTGTCTGACTCTCTCATATTTGGGAGAAACTGTTTTTCCTAGAAGGTGGTTACTCATTTGGTTCGTTGGATGTGGGAGAGAAAAAAAATTGGTTGGGATTTAGCTTGCCACCTCATTCAAAATTGGAGATATTAAGGTTCATGTGTGGTGGAGTAGGAAGGGAATACTTTAATGGAGTGATTTGTGGGATTTGGTATCTCTTTCTTGGAATGAGTGGCATTCTCTTTCTAAAGAGTATGGGTCCTTTCTTATTACCATCCCTCAATTATGGAGTTACATGGGATTATCTTGGAGGCTAATATATTTAAACTAAATATTGGTATGATTGCACTATTTTGGAGACACTAGAGTTGGTGCTTTGGTCGAATTCTTTAGCATTATGACTCTCATTATTTGTATCTCTCTCTTGGAATGAGTGGCATTCTCTTTATAAAGAGTATGGTTCCTTTCTTATGACCATCCCTCAATTATGGAGTTACATGGGATTATCTTGGAGGCTAAGATATTTAAACTAAATATTGGTATGATTGCGCTATTTTGGAGACACTGGAGTTGGTGCTTTGGTCGAATTATTTAGCATTATGACTCTCATTATTTTTATTTCATTCTTCACTAATGGAAATTGTTATCCGTAGTCCTGAATGCTCATTTGGATATCTAAGAATTATAAGGATAGATGGATTCATCAATTGCACAATGTTTGGTCATATTAAATTTCTTATAAGTTGAGAGTTTTTTCATGGTTGGTGATTTATTAAGGGGTTCTGTCCAAGTCTAGGTTGGCCAAGACTGGGATATTGATTGACCCCTATCTTGTTTTTCGGTGGTTCGAGACTGTGAAGAACATTTTTTGGGGGTGCCAGTTTTCCAAGAAATGTTGGAATTATTGCGACTAGATCATATAAGGTGTTGGAGATAAGCAATTATTATCAAAATTATTGTTATGTAATATTTCATTAAGGTTAATTTTGATGCATTTCGTGTTTCTTAAGGCATGTTTTCATATTTTGATGCATGATCATATTCATGGGAACCTTTCACATCTCACAACACATGTTTTACATATTTGGAGGCATTATTGGGAACATTAGAATTATTTATGTGGTACTTTGGGGGAATGTTGGAGCCGAGAAAGGAGATGGAGAACTTGATCCACATGGGAAATATGTGATGTCCATGTTTTACTATAGATGAGAATATCATCAAAGAAAACTAGGATAAAATGACAGAAAAAAGGATGGAATACATGATTCACGAGAATTTGGAAAGTGGAGGGGGAATTACACAGGCCAAAGGGCATGACTAAAAACTCATAGTGTCCCTCATGAGTTCGAAAGGTCGTCTTGTGAATGTCGACCTCTTTCATACGTATCTAGTGGTAAGAATAATGATGATAAAGTTTAGTAAAGTAGTGAGCACCACTCAATTCATCCAATAGATCATCAATGAAAGGAATGGGAAACTTGTCTTTGATGGTGAGTTTTTTGAGAGCATGAAAGTCGAGACACATGTGCCACATGCCTTATTTTTTGAGGACCATGACCATAGGAGAAGAATAGGGGCTGGTACTATGGCAGATGACACATGCATCAAAAGATTCTTGAATAATTTTCTCAATTTCAATCTTTTGGGAAAAGGGATGATGATACGAGTGGAAATTTGGAGGAAGACTGGCCGAAACTAGACGAATGGAATGATCATGAACATCATGGGAAGGGGGAAGGGAACGAGGAGTGGAAAAAATAGTATGGTGTTTGGAAAGTATATATTGTAGGTTAGGATGCACATATGGTGTATCAACTACTTGAATGGCATTAAGTTGGGAAATAATTCCAGAATAACCTTTTTGGGGGAGATTTTCCATTCAATAGGAATGGATGGTCGCAGGGGAGCCTATTGTGATGCCTTGCAACTTATACTGTTAGATGTCTTGTTGAAACTGCATAGTCAATTCATTAAAATCCATGAGGATGGGACTGATAATGCGTAACCATTATACATCTAACACAATGTCACAACCACCCATATCGATAGAGAACATATGATATTTCAGGTTGTACTGGCCAATTTGGAGACGCACATTTTCACAACACCCCCCACATTTCATGGAACCTCCATTGGAAATCATGATTTGAAAATTGTTGACTGCATTGATATAGCAATGGGTTTCTTAAGAAATCCATCAATGAATGAAATTATGAGTGATTCCATTGTCAGTTAGTATGATGAACTTTCAGATTTTAATGTAGCCAATTTGCTTGAGGGTTAGGGGAGCAGAGAAGCTAGTGAGTGCATTCAAGGAAATGAACGGTTCAACTTCTGGTGGATCATATGGAGGAGTGATAGGAGTTGGCTCAGGTATCTTGACTGCATGATAAGCCTCAATCTCATATTCAACAACATCCTTAGAGATGGCCATGATCAAATTTTATTCCTTACACTTGTGCCTCGAAAAATATTTTTCATCACAGTTATAACAAATACCTTTGAGTTGGCATTCAACCACTTATTCCTGGGTTAATTTTTGGATCTTGAGTGGGTTGGGATGAGGGGAAGGAGTGAAAGGGCGAGGGCATGGAGAGAAAGAAGGTTTGCGGCGTTGGGAAAAAACAACCTGTTGAGCTTCCTTGGCACGTTGAGTAGCTTCCAACCAAGTCTGGGTGTGAGTCATGAGGAATTGGGCCCAAAAGTCATCCTTGAGGCCACTGATAAAGAATTCTTGGAAAAAAGTATCTGACATTCCCTCTATTATGAAATCTAATTGCTCAAATGCAGCTATAAAATATTCCACTATACCTGAATATTTCAATTTGGTCAGATAACCTAGGGAGTGTGTATCAGTGTCAAAGTGTTCGTAAAGTTTAGCCAGAAAATGGGTCCAAGCCACATATCCTTGTCATGATTTTCGATGCCATTTACACCATTTCCAAGGTTTAGGGTCCCAATAGAGGACACCGTAATGAAGTTTGGCCAAGTCGTTAGTGATTCCATGCAAGGATAAGTAGATTTCCATTTGAGTGACCCAACCAATGGGATTTGCGCCATCAAATTTGTTCACCTCTAGTTGTGGAAGACACAGATCATGATGAAAAGGGTTGGAATGGAATTGTTGGGAATTGGAGGAAGAGGTACCTTTGAAGTTAGAAGGTTGATCAGATGAGGAATGGATTCCATAAATGGGCAGTTTTTCCAGGACCTTGGCAACAAATGAGTCAATTTGAGACTCAAGGTGGGATTCAAGCTAGTTGACAAGGTTGGAATTCATATCCTTCTTCAATTCCTCTTTCAGGTGGTCCATTTTGGACTCAATTTGGGTAGCTATGTGAATTTCAAGGTCATGGTTGTGAGTGTTGGCCATGGTGAGGGGAAAACACATGAATAGGTGGGAAAGAAAGGTGGCTGAAAAGGGAGGGTGGGTCCATGAAAAAAAAATGCTAAGAAATGA
Source organism: Picea engelmannii (assembly GCA_009831015.1). Classification (NCBI taxonomy): domain Eukaryota; kingdom Viridiplantae; phylum Streptophyta; class Pinopsida; order Pinales; family Pinaceae; genus Picea; species Picea engelmannii. The sequence goes on from ML852252.1 coordinate 23,312, forward strand.
TAGTTATCACTGTGATCAGGATGAAAACAAGAGTCCAATGGAATAGGTCCCAAGTAGGGGTTCTATAAAGGGGGTCAGGACGACAGGAAAAAAAGCTAAAAATTGATAGGTATCATTACAATCAAGATGAAAAGAGGAGTTTAGTGGAATAGGTCTCAAATAAGGGTGTGGGGAGGCCCCAGACTGCAGTTATACTCCGATATGAAGAATAATGCAATGTTGAAAGGCCCAAATTTTTAATAGGAAAAAAAATGTGTACTAATTTCACAACTATAATGTAGGAGGTAAAGTTGCATGACAATAGATATTGTCTTTTCTGTTTCTGTTTCCATCCTGTGAGTTAGGGTATTCATGGTTTCTAGAGACAAGGGCTTTCCATGTGCTATAGCTCTCTGATATATGTGTGGGGTCCAACAATAGTACTCGACCCAATATCTCAGGGCACCAACTAAGGAGGCTATATCGTTCCTTTAGTTGTACTACCTGACTACATAGGTATTAGAGATTATATTCCCAAGTTATGTTCTCACTCCTATTATAGCAGTAAGGCATTTGATCATTTTATCTACAAAGGGCTTTATGATATCTAGTCTGATCTGTATACAGGTGTTGTCTGATGCACTACCACTCGAAGGGTTACCAACAAGGGTTACAAGGGTGGCAAAAAATGTGCGCTTAAGTACCACTTGTAGTTCCTACATGTATGCTTATCCTCCCATGGTTTTATGCATTGAATGATGAATATCTATAGCTTTAAGATGTTGAAATACGTCTCTACCCTGAAAAAAATAATCCACAATTTTTTGCCAAGGAAAGTGCTCTGATACCACTTGTAAGTTACCAGATCTATTATAATAGCTGAAAACATAAATATTACAGAAAATAACAGTGGAAAAACACAATAGATGAAACCACAACACCAAAATAATACCTTTATTGATAGGAAACAATGTTCACTTTCCTCTCTGAGGGGGAAACCTCCAACAAAGTAGCACTCTAGTACTGCAATAATTCTCAATACAAAACTTCTCATGACTCCTACTCTTACTTATAGTAATTCTATTTGTTATCCCTATTTTGTGGATAACTAAGGATATTTTGTCTTGAGTCCCTCAGGTTTCAGATATGGAGTTCCGAGAGACTGCATGACTAACAATACCCTTTGCACAGATGGAAATCCCACTCACCACCACAAATGGTAACAAGTTTTCAGATGACATCCACCACACCAACTAGCTTCTGCAAGGAAATGGGCCTTTCTCCATAAGGTACAATTTAATATTATGGTGAGAATCATTTCAATATTTAGCTATTTGATTTGTTGGATATTATATTGCTCTATATCTCAAGAAATATGCTTGGACATTGTGCCTTTTTCCCTTCTTCACCTTGGTGGTTGAAATTGTTCCCTAGTAAGTGGTATTCCAAGGGGATTAGTTTTCTACTAGGAACTCCCTTAATGAGCCATCACACCATTCCCGACCATACTTACCACTTTCCATAATGATTCCCCTCCATTTCCTTATCTCTTGGGATTTTAGGGTGTATTGACCCAAGAAGGGGTTGTCCCTCATTCTATGGGAAGAAGGGGATGAAGGCCCAGAGGGGTTGATGTTGGGTATAAGATAAAAACCTTGTTTAAACCTTCCAGATTCTTTTCCCAGGGATCACCCAAGAAAACAGTGAAATGTTTATCTTTGAGTAAAGTGGACCCACAATATAATAAAGAATGCTTGAAAGGTTAGTTGAAGGATAGGAGGTCTCATCACGAGCCAACCTATCACTTCCATGGATATCTAGTGGTATGATATTGTCATGATATGGTCACCAAACGAGGGCAATGGCTCTTAGTTTCATGGATGAGAGAAAGGGGGTCTCATCATGAGCCAACCTTCTCATTTCCACTAGGTTTTTGTGGGTGACATTGCCCATAATTTGGTCACCATGCCAGGGAATTGACCTTCAATCTCTCCTTATTCTATATTCAAAGAAAAAAAAGAAATAAATATAAAAGGAAATTGATGGGATTGGAAAAATTGCATTGAGGACGAAGGTACCACACACCCTCTACAAAGGCACCCATGAATGAGACACCATGACCCTTTGTATGACATGAGCCCTATGCCCATTGAGTCTTGACCCCAACCACTTCATCTAGTTTACATGGCTTAGAGAGGGATCTCCTGGAAACTCTCCTTGACCTAGAGAAATATCTACCCAATAGGACACCTCGTCAACTCTCCCATATTCAAGCTTGACAATTCGCATAGTGTATTTGAGGAATTAATCGTTTGATATAGTGATATCTTATGCACATGATTAGATGGATTATTTATTGATTGGATTCACTTATCATGATGATATAACTTGAGATCCTTGGAGGGTGTGCTCATTTGTCCTTGAAGGACCTAGTTGGTGGACAATTTTGGAAGAACAAGCCTAACTTGGCCTTCCATGGGGCTGCAATCCCACAGGTTGGATTCCAAGGGTCCACATGCCGAATCATAGAGACGAAGTATTGGAGACCTATAATATGATGTGAAAGACTTATCCCAACTCTCACATGACAAATGATTTTGCCAGGAGGCGAAAAACGTCTTCTTTTGAGCTTGACGTCATGTTTGGGGGGTTAGGGAACAGTGATGAGGTGATATGCATTGACAATTGGACATTTTGAAGTGTTTGAGGATTTGACCATAAAGGAAGAAATTTGGATGCTTAACATGTGGCTTACAGAAGCCTTACTACCCTCCTACATCACCAACGACTTTCTACCAGTGCCAAAACGTCCCCTAAAGGGGCGACGCCCATGTAAATTAGGGTTTTATTTGTGCAAAAGTGAAATTTTAAGGAATTGCTTAATATTATTTTGTAAAAGGGGAAATATTAGGGTTTTTAACCCCTAATCTTGTGTTTTACCGTGAATTTTGTGGACAAACTATGTTAGCTACATTTTGTATAAATAAAGATCATAAGATCTCATTTGAAAAACATAACTCTCCATTGTGAGAGGCTCTTGGACTGAAATTTTCACTCTCTTTGGCTAGTTCTCTCTCTTGTACTTTTTTTTATGGATATGTCTTGGTTGTCATTGATGGAGATGGTGCGCTAGCCTTGTAAGGCTTTCTTCATTTCTTTTTTGGTGGTTAGTCTAGCTTTTATTTTCTTTTAATGCTTGAAGGTGCCATTTATTTCATTGTATTATCATTTGTACAAGTTAAAGGTTCTATTTTCCTGATCCAAGTAGGTAGTATAAGGGAATACAACCTTACTTGTGTTTCCACCATTTTATTTCTAAGGGAATATTGCTTCAAAAGGGTTTACTAAGAGGACTATAATTTCATACACCCTCCTAGTTGAAACCCTAGCTAAGAGAAGATTTCCTTGGGGAGTAAAAGGGATTATAACCCCAATGAAGTATACTATATATATTCTTCAAATTCTCTTGACTCCATTAACCCTTTCTCAAAGTCACTAGTTATTTACTTATTGCAAGGAAGAAATAAATTGTTTCCTTGGTAAACATACACATTTCAAGTTTTGAAGTTGTCTCTTTTGGATAATGATCTTGATGCCTTGGGGATTATTCCTCACGTAGGGCATCCTATTTCTCCCACAAATTCTTAATGATGTATAAAAACTAACCTAAATCCATTAGGGATGCTTTAAAATCCAACCCTAACTGCTAATATCTCACAAACTAACCCTAGACTAACCCTCTAAATTTGCTAGTTTAACCTACTAACCTAGGTGCATATATTGGGATATATTTTGGCACTTTTTGATGGTCATATTTTATATTGTACTTCATTTAATTATACATCCATAAGGATGATATACTACTGCATAAATTTACTTTTATGAAAACCATCTTTATTCAGTCTTGAAGTGTTATTTTCAATCCACATTGGTTACTAGTTTTATTGTTGACATTGCTAACTAATCTAGAAATTTTACTTGTCGATTTGGAGGTAATATATTGCTTATTTAATAACCTTTATTTTGTTGTATTTTAGGGACAAAAAGATTAACTTGTCGAACCATTACTATACTTGGTTGGAAAATTGTATTTTCTTATGTCTCGAGGAGGTACAGGTGCATTGACAACTATCTCTTTACATGGTATCCATTTACCTCTCTTCACTTACCATTTCTCAACCAATCTAATCTTCCATCACTTGACCTTCTGGTGGACTTATCCTTACACTTCCCTTCATCCTTATCATTCCCCCTAGGGTCGCTAGGATCGTCTCCCTAGAGTGACCTAGTCACCCTTGAAGTGTGGCACCTACATCGAGGTGACATTAGGTGTAGGATTAATTAGTTGTAGCACTTGTGTTTGTGTTTGGGCCAGGATTTTCCCAACCTAAAACTTGTGATATAAAACTATCTTCTAAATATCATTCTAGAGGAAGATCCTTATAGAAGCATAAGCTTCTATTAGGTCTTCTTACATTGACTTATTCCAATTTATTAAATAGGCCTTATTAACCAATGTTGACCATTATTTCATGGAGATATATTATTCTATTTACGTGAGGGGTTAGGGAGGTTAGGTCCCTAACAATGTTTCTTTCTAGAAAATGGTAATATATCTTGGAGTGGAAATATACAACTTGATTTTTCGTACGCTACCATCTTTATCATAGATAATACATATATTAAACTTTATAGGGAGCCCAAGATGAAGTTTCATATTGAATGTCCCAAAGAACCCATGAATGAACATGTGTGTTATGAGGATGATATTGGAAATTATGTCATACTAACCCAACATATAGGTTCACTTATGGACAATTCCTCAAAGCATGACTAGGATGATATATGGGAGATGCATTTTGATGGTGTCGAGTCAAGGATAGGTGTTGTGTTATGACACAAGGGAGTAATATAGAGGGTTAAATGTATATTATATGACCCCAAGAGGAGGCATATACGGGGATAAATGTACATGTAATGTGTAAATATATATGCAATAGGGTTGGCCTAATAGTAAAGGGGCCTCATGTGTAGGTGTGAATAGGTATATATAGAGATCATGCATTCATTATTGAGTACATGTGAATTGTAATGTATGGATGTATTTGGTTATTTGGAGGAGGTTATCCTATTATTTAAGGAGTTATTGTGTAACATATCTATCTTGGAGTTGTGCTCCACACTTGTATTTCTATACATGGTGTGTACTTTTGTTCTGTTATGATATTTTAAGAATTTGGATCATTACATTTTCTATCAAAGCAACAATACTAGGGTTTTTCTTCTCTAAGCATGTCATCTTAGAATTTTCTCTATAATATTTTCTTATGAGTTGATTCAGATAATGAAAATTGGAGGTTATTTAGAAGACATATCAAGGTATCTTTGGTATGAATTTCAGCTTCTAGGTCATTATACTTTTGGAGCTACATCCTATATAAGATAATTTTTTTATTCATCCTGAATTCCATTTTAAACGAGTCATCTTGGGATATTAGCTATGATTTTTTTTTTTTTGGGGGGATGATTCAGACAGAGAAACTTGGATGTTATTTACAAGTCATATCCAAGTATTTGGGGTACAAATTTCAGCTTCTGGGTTATTATAATTTTGGATATATACCGTGTGGAAGATAGGGTTTTGGATTGGTCCTATAACTAGTTTCAAAAATATGTTATGGGTAAAATAATCATATATTCTTCAGTGAGGATCCAAATTACATGAAACTAGTTTCATTTGAATGAGAAATTCCATAGTATTTTTGGTGAAAGTTTCATAATAAGGTATCAAATATTGGAAATGTGACATTTTGTACAATTTCCCTCTCTAAAACAGTCCAAAAATCGGCAAGGTTTGAGAAAGTTACCGTAAATTTCACTTGTCACATCAAATTTTGGTCAGAATTGTGGCATTGCGGAGAACAAATATTATAGTACTACAAGTCAAGATTTTAGATTCATAAGGGAATTTTTTTTATAAATACATCAGAAGGAAGGTTGGGCAAGAGGATAGAGTCCAAATTAAGGGTTTGAAAGGTATGTAACTTACAATTGACATAAATTTTTATTGGAAGATTTGTTTTTGGTGATTCAAAATTTGTGATAAAGAGGAAAAATAGAAGAATTATTATTTTCTCACATGGCTCCAAAGGATCCTCCAAAGTTTACTTCACTAACTAAAATTCTAGAGAGATCAAACATGAATCAAGATGAAATCCAAGATATTTATCACCAGATGAAAAAGATCACTAAAAATAGGAGAACCTCCTCTAAGTAACCAAATACATTCACACATTACAATTATCATGTCCTCAATAATTAACATATGATCTCTATATAAACTTATTCATACCTAGACATGAGTCCCCTTTACTATTATACCGACCCTATTACATATATATTTACACATTACATATACATTTAGTTCCATATATTCTCCCCCTTGGGGTCATATCATATACATTTAACCCTATATATTCCCCCCTTGGTTCATAACAATATTTTCTTATGGTATTTGGGGTATTTTCCCATGGTATTGGGAATTAATTATTTAATTAAGGGACATGTCAATTCATGGAGGATTACAAAAAAGTATAAAAGGAGAATCCATTGATAGAAAGTGTGTGCGTGTGTGTGAAAAATGGATTAGCAAAGATTGAATTGTGAAATCAATTTCAGGTCATCTTGGCATTTTTGCGATAACATTTTTCTGTGATGTTTCAAACCTTGAGATTTTGTAGATACATAGGATACATACATAAGTACCTCAGGTAAAAATTTTACAATTTTATTTGAAAAGTTGAATACATGACATGTTGTACAAGTTTTTTCTTGGGAAGAGGCCCAAAACAACAAGCTTTGGGAAAGTTTCCATTTGGAAAATCAAATTTTGGTCAGGCCTGGTAAAGACATAAGTAGTGAGAAAACCTGGTGAATGTAGAAGTAGTGAGTAGACCTAATAAAGGAAGAAGAAACAAGCATACCTGGTGAAAGAATAAATAGAAAACATACTCGATGAAGGTTGGTGCAACTTAGAGATTGGTGTCTCTTGCTAATTTGGTGCTTAGAGGTGGGGATTGGTGTCTCTAGTAGATTGGAGTTTACATAGATATATAAGATTTTGGTGTTTATTTCTAAGTTGGTTCTTAGTGGTGGGGATTGGTGTCTCCAGTATATTGGTGTCTATGAAGTTCT